>PPNS03000042.1:0-92484 GCA_003708225.3 Williopsis suaveolens | reverse complement strand
GCAGGAAACCAGTTGGATCAAGATGGGTCTTTACGATTAAGGACGATGGTCGTTATAAGGCTCGTCTCGTTGCTCAAGGCTATAGTCAAAAGTTTGGATTGGACTATAGTGAGACGTTCTCACCAGTGATCCGTTATGATTCAATCAAGGTTCTCATTGGTGTTGCAGCTAGGTTTGGATTACCTGTTCATCAGATGGATGTTAAGACAGCATTTTTGAATGGTCAGCTGGAAGAGGAAATCTATATGAAGGTTGCACCAGGTTCCAAGTATGAGGGAACTGGTAAGGTCTATAAGTTGGTGAAATCTATCTATGGATTGAAGCAATCACCAATGATTTGGCATAAGACTATGGACAGAGTTCTAACTAATTCTGGATTTATAAAGAACTCTGCTGAAAGTTGTCTCTACCTAAAGAAGACTCCCTCTGGACCAGTCTTGATCGGACTATACGTCGATGATTTGCTGATTGCCACAAAAGACCCAGGAGAAATGACAAAGACGAAGAATTGGCTAGCTTCGAAGTTTAGAATGAAGGATCTCGGGTTGGCTAGAAAATTTTTGGGAATGACTGATCATTACACAGAATGAAAGGTCGATCAAATTGGATCTGAAGGACTACATCATAAGTGTTGCTAATGGATTTGGCTTTGAAGATGCCAATGCTGTTGACATTCCAATGGTACCAGGATTTAACTTAACCGATAATGATTCTGCCCAATGTGATGGGGTTTCAAGTGTCGTTCACTGATTGGGAAGCTCATTTTCTGTGCAACTACAGTTCGAGCTGATATTGCACAAGCTGTTTCTGTTTTATCAAGATGTTTGTCCAATCCTACGCGAAAGTCCTCCCGCTGTACATATCTTAAAGTATTTGCAGGGCACTGCTTCCATTGGATTAGTTTTTGAGAAACATGGGAAGACTGATTTTGGTTCTCGTTATTGGTGTATGATCTAGAATGATCTAGAACTAAATCGATAACAGAACATAACCACCACGGATAATTATAGAAAGGGTGTGTACCTTCCATTGAGAGTTTATCCAGGTATACAAATAATAACGAACTATGGATTGCCTAAGCTTTGTAATACATAATTTGAAAAAAGGGCTTTAAAACCAAAAAATCTTAGAAAGGATATTCAAATTATAAGAGAGGGTATCACAAAAAAACACCACGAGAGCCCTGCTATCAGCCATAGACCTAAATGACTTCATAAGTCCTGGTCTTGCATGGATCAAAACCGCTGGTGCAGTACACTAGATATATCAAGGCCAATCGCATCACGTGACTTTCATGTGACTGATTGTTTCGAGATTGGGTTGATAACTTGTTAGTACACACTAAAACAGTGTTCCTGTCTCTGATAATGTTCCTTATACTACTATGTAAAATTATTGTAATATATTATATTACATATATATTATATATGACCATCAGCTTGGAAATAACCTTGCACTATGAAGCGTGGAATTTCAGCTCTAGTCCAGTGGCCAGGCGCATTATTAGAGACACCCATTGACGGCTTGACCAGTGCAAGATTGAAGTGCTATAAAGGTACGAATTGTTCAAGCGAGGAATTGTGCAAGTGGACTTTGACTATTACTACTACTTTTCAAAGCAAAAAGACAATTTATATATAGATTCCAATCTTGGGATACGCAAATCATGATGAGGATGTAGCCGGTCTCTTCTTCTCTGCTTGTTCAGCTTTCTCATCTTCTATTTTCTTGACAAAAATAACAATTTCTTCATTACTCAAAGATGAGACTTTTCCGGGCTCAAGAACTGACACTTCGATATTCTTAGAACCAGATTGAACCACTTCCAACAAACTTTTGATGGCAAGCAAGACAGCTTCATCGTTGGCCATTTCCTCTTTGTAGTTCTTCTCCAGAAATTCACGAACAGTTTTGCTGCTTCTTCCGATTGAGCTAGCTTTCCAAGCGGAATAGATTCCGGAGGGTTCTGTTTGATAGAGCTTTGGAACGGTGTCGTTACCATCAAAACCTGCAATAAGAGTGGCGATACCAAAAGGTCTGACACCACCAGACTGAGTGTACCTCTGTTGGACACCAGCGACATGTCTGGTCAAATATTCAACGGATACTGGATCTTCGAGGGTCAATCTGTGTGATTGTGCCTCCAATCTTGCATTGTCCACTAGGACTCTAGCATCGGCATTCAAACCAGCGAATGCCAAGTAGACATGTGTATCGATTCTGTTGATCTTGCTTGGAGTGATACGAGGATCCTGTAACTTCAATGTGCTACGTCTCTCACACGCAAGGACAACAACATTTTTGCCCTTGACACCAACTGCACATGTACCCCTTTTCACAGCTTCCGAAGCGTACTCAACCTCTGAAAAAGGATTGTTAGTAAGATTGTATAAAGTGAAATACAGCGAGTAGAGACGTACGGAAAACGTGACCATCTGGACTGTTGAGAGAAGTGTTAGTATTGGGAGTCAGCTAAGGTGGCAAAAGTGACAATGGTGGGATTAACCCAACACTCGAAACATACCTGAAGATGGACAAAGCACTGTCGTAACCGCTCATGATGTTTCTATGGACCGTGAAAACTTCGATTGACCTCTGCAACGGCTTTGATCGCTGGACTTGAGCAGTTGTTCAGTTGTATACGAATTGTTAATCGTGAGACGCCATAGCAAATTTTCGCGAACTCTCAAAGAGGAACTGAACAGCCAGAAGACGAAGAAAGTGAAGAAGAAGCAGAAGAAGAAGAGGAGCAGCCGTCTTCCAGTATCTCAGATGGCCAAGCAGAACAAGGAGCCCAGGAAGCCCTCTGTTCCGAACAAAGACGGATTTGCGCGTGCGTCGTTTCTCTTCCAGGCAGCACACTTCGTGAGAGATGGTGCTCTGTCGAGGATGTATATCAGATCGATGGACCTTGTGACGAAAAAAGGCGTGTTGAAAGTATGCCCGCACGTTAAGAGGATCGTGTGCAAGAAGTGCAACCGCCTTCAGATACCTGGACGCACTTGTACTGCTGAACTTGAAGACGAACTCAAGAAGTCAGAGACTTTAGGGATACGATGCATCTGTGGTGCGAACAAGAGGTACCCCGTAGGGAAGGATAGAGAGTACGTTCTCTTTGCAGATAGAAAGACATGACTACTCTTTGTGAGTTTTGAGGTCATGATGACCATATATACTACTGCTTCCATGGTTTGTATTATTTTTACAGATCTGCAACACTGCAACGCTACGCCAGGAATGATAATGAACATACTGTTGTTATAAAGAGTCATGTGTCTGTCGTCTAAGTCATAGAAGCTTGGTCTTTGTCTCCTTTGGTGTTCTTCTTGGGCGGTATATCTGATGTTTGTTAGTAACTTTGCCATAAGACTCTTAGAAATGAGCAAAGATATATGAATGAATCAAACCATTCATAAATTCAGCATAATTAAGGAACACTCACGTTGGCACCAAACCAGTTGTAGTGGAACCCGATCTCATGGGCAATGATCTCGCCGAACCCTAACATCAGACCGTTAATGAAGGGAAGCAGCAGGTTGATGGACAGTGAAGCTAGAAGCGACCCGACGGAGAAACCCTCATTCTGCACGTTTCTCGAGGATATCGAGCGTATGCTAGAGTAGGTCTCGTCGTCAAGGATATCTGATGTCGCCTCTTGGTGTTCGTCACCTTCTCGTTGTTCTTGTTGTCCTTCTTGTTCCTCCTGTCCCACCGGTCCGTACTCTCCAGAAATAACAACTTCCTCCACCTCGATCACCACCTCTTGGCTCACGCGAGCATCTTCGTACACGGCGGCCATTCTTTTTGTCTTTTCCAGCGTCCAAGTTCTTCTCTTTCTCTCATTGGCCTTCACTTGTGCCCCCAGCTCTTTCGACCACGCCCAATGCGGCCCCTAACACCACCGCGAATGAGCATATGGAACTTCAAGTGAGCTTCGTCCTCCCCTGAAGACGAAGAGCAGGAAGAACAGCGAACAAAAAGAGAAAGAACGATGTCTAACCTCGCTGTTGTCGACACCGAAGATGAGGCAGAGCTCGTTGGAAGAGCCCTCATAGGTATCGTGGATATTGGTTCGAACGGTATCAGATTCAGCATTTCCTCCAAGGCTCCACACCATGCAAGAACGATGCCCTGTGTCTTCAAAGATAGAGTTGGGATCTCTCTGTTCGACGCCCAATACTCGGCTGGTTCCATGGAGAAAGGCCCGATCCCATCGAACATCGTCCAGGAGGTGTGTGCCGCTATGAAGAGATTCAAACTGATTTGTGAAGATTTCGGTGTCCCAGAAACTGGGGTTCGTATAGTGGCCACTGAAGCCACCAGGGAAGCCGTGAACTCCCAGGAGTTCAGAGATGCCATCTATGACTCCACAGGTTGGGAAGTAGAACTCTTGAATAAGGAGGATGAAGGCCGCATTGGATCATATGGTGTTTCGTCTTCGTTCAACTCACTTTCCGGCCTATTCATGGACCTCGGTGGAGGTTCGACACAGATCTCTTGGATACAGTGCATCAATGGTGATATCAAGATCAGTTCACACCCAGTATCACTCCCATACGGTGCTGCAGCCTTGACGAAGCGACTCCAATTCGAAGATAAGAAGGACTTGTATTTTGAAATCCAAAATGCCTATAGAGAAGCCTTCAAGACGATCGACGTGCCTCCTCAACTCTTAGAAGAGGCTGAAAGAAATGGAGGGTTTGACCTATATACTTGTGGCGGTGGGCTTAGAGGCCTCGGATACTCACTACTATCAGATATTAAAGATTATCCTATCCCAACAATCATCAATGGCTTTTCTTGTTCATTCAGTGACTTCATTAACATTTCAAACTTTCTTTTCTTAAAAGATTCCTTGCCACAGAAGGAAATTTTCAGAGTGAGTGATCGTAGAAGATCCCAACTCCCTGCTGTGGGTCTCCTCGTATCCGCTGCTTGTGATTCATTACCAAAGATCAAAACGGTACACTTCTCAGAAGGTGGTGTAAGAGAAGGCTGTCTTTACTCTATGCTGCCTCGTGATATCCGTGCACAGGATCCATTGATCATAGCATCGAGACCATATGCCCCACTGCTCGCAGATAAGTATCTCGAACTGTTAAGAACGGCATTGCCTGAGAAATACGTCCCAAGAGAAGTGAGAGAAAGAATTGCTCCTGCGCTGTGTAATCTTGCATTTGTTCATTGCTCATACCCTAAGGAATTACAACCAACCGCTGCATTACACGTGGCAACTACTGGTATCATTGCAGGCTCTCATGGTCTTTCTCATAGAACAAGAGCGCTGATCGGTATCGCACTCTGTGACCGCTGGGGTGGTGATCTCCCAGAGAGTGAAGAGAAACATAAGACTGCTCTCTGTGATTTGGTCAAACGTGATGGAAGCAAAGTGGAAATGGAACGTATAGTCTGGTGGACCAAATACTGCGGGACATTGATGTACGTTATCTGTGGTGTTCACCCTGGTGGTAACATCAGAGATGGTGTATTCAACTTTAATATCGTCAACGGTGATATGGAGGTGAAGGATGAAGATGAAAAGAGAAAATTTGATGTCATTGTTCAGCTATCCAACGATGATATCAAGACCAGTGCATCTGTTCGTGGAAGAATTCTAACATTACAGAAGAAAATTCGTAAGTTATCGAGGGGCAGCTCTGAAAAAGTCAAGATTGGAGTACAGCTCTATGACCACCATTGAAAGCAGCACTTCTTTCACTTCCCACAGCAACAGTTGGTGATACTCGAATGTAATAAATCATGAACTATTGTTCTTAAATTGACTGTTACTTGTAATCTAAATTTCTTCGAAAATTTTATCATCTATAGTCATCCAAAGTCATCTTTTTATATCTCACCCCCTCGCTATTGTGTTACATTGAAAGCAGTATCGTTAGTTCATTAAACATGTCGTCCTCTACCGTAATTCTCCCCTTTACCCTTACTTTCTGACACCAACTGACAGACCTTTGCTCAATCTCTTTTGAGTCAAAGCGGCAATGATGGCAGCACCAGCACCAGAACCATCCTCCGCTGGAACAATGATAACTGGATAGTCCTTTGGTTCCACGGTCCAGTCAAAGATATCTCTCAAACCTGCGGCTGCACGTTCCTTGAAGCCTGGATATTTGTTGTAGACAGAACCATCAGCAGCACAGTGAGCGGTTTCGTAGTTTCTCTTTTTACAGATAGCAGCGATACCACACACAGACAATCTTGCAGCTCTGGTACCAGTCAATTCGGCCAAACGACGAATGAGCTTACGCTCTTCCAAAGTAGTAGAGATGTTGGCATGTTCCTTAAACATTTTCTCAATTTCCTCAAAGTTCTCAGTGTCATCTTGTTCAGAGATGGCTGGAATGGAAGTGTCAAAGACGAATGGTTGTCTCAACTTGGAGACATCTTGGCCCTTGAAGATGATTTTCTTGGTGTCATAGATGTCGATTAAGATCAAGCGGATCAGCTCACCCAAGTAGTACCCGGAGATCATCTTCTCGAAAGATTGTTGACCTGGTCTTGGAGACTCCTCATCGATTTGAACATCATACTTGGTTCTTGGCAAGACCAGATGCTCGTTGTCAAACGCACCGTATTCACAGTTGATGGCCATCAAACCCTTTGGATCAACATCATCACAATACAAACCTTCCAACTTGTCTACGCCCTCAGCGGTTTCATAGTAAGCACCATTGCAACCGGTACCGAAAATCAAACCCATCTTGGTCTCTGGGTCGGTGTAAGCAGAAGCAACCAAAGTACCAGTGGTATCGTTGATCAAGGCAACAACCTCAATTGGAACATTACGTTCTTCTAAGGCCTTTTGCAACATTGGAACGACGTCCTTGCCTTCGACACCTTCAATGTCGTAACCTTTGGTCCACCTTTGCAAAATACCTTCGTTAATAGCACTTTGGGAGGCTGGGTAAGAGAAAGTAAAACCCAAAGGCAATGGTTCAGAAACACCGTTTGGATATTGCTCATCAACAAATCTTTTCAAAGAGTCGGCGATGAAAGCCCACAAGTCTTCAGATTTGGATGTTCTGACACCATCTGGTAAGGCATACTTGACTTGTGCAGTCTCAAACTTGGAATTACCAAGCAAATGGACGACAACAACTCTCAAGTTGGTGCCACCCAAGTCAATGGCCAGGTAGTCACCGGTCTCTTGGCCCGTAGGATACTCTAACACCCAACCTGGAATCATAGGAATATTGCCCCCAGCCTTGGAAAGACCTTTCTTCAACTCTTCAACGAAATGGGCAGTGATATCTTTCAACGTTTGTGCTGGGACATTCAAGAGATCCTCAAGAACCTCAATTTCCTGAAGAACTTCAGGAGAGACGCCCTTCAATAATTGCTGTTGATATCTTTAGTATGCTTGTTTACACAAAAACTCGGCGGATAATCCTGATCTTCACAGATGGAAGACAAAGGGGACCGCACTCCAATCGGTGACGCTTACTTCTCTAGTGACAGTCATTATGTTTTTTTGTGTTTGTGTGTTGTTCGTGAAACTTGGTATATCGGAAAGCGCTAAGATTAAAAGCAAAAGGAACGGGCGAGATGCTTCCTCTTTATATATTTTTTCGTGGTGCACCAGAAGTCCGCCCGCACTCGCGTACGCCCCGACCACGCCACGGCGCCTCCACGCGACCTCCACAACAAACATATGTCGAGAAAGCTCGGGGTACGCACGCAAGAAATATATGGAGACGAAGGCGATAGCATAGGAATCCTGATTCCCGGATCTATGTACTAAATGGATTATGGTCTAATGTGTTCCTAAAGACGGTCTAACTTCTGTCTAGTCTCAAAATTTAAATGAAAGAAAGAAAGAAAGAAAGAAAGAAAGAAAAACGGAGCTTAAATGCATTGCGATGAAGAGACCGGGAAAACTATAGGCAGTTGACGCCTGTTCAGATGTACTAGTCATTTACTGTCCCCCGATACAGAATAACAGTACCCTTCAACAAGAAGGGATAGGGGGATTAATAACAACATACGATCTCATCCTGAGTATTGTCTTGAGCGAAACGGAGTTGGTGCGATTTTTGACGTTGCGTGTTGTAATAATCTAGGCTCTCTTCGCTGTGCAGTCGTGACGTGTGAAGGCTGAAAATCCAATCCCATTCCTCAAGCCTATCAGTGCATTGCGGAAAAATCCCTTCTCGGATGAGTTTCTGGTATGGTGGAGCTCATTGAAGGGTGGGAACAGCTCTTGGTTAGATTCTAAGCTTTGCCAACCATTGCCAAATTCTTCACCTGAAGACACTCAATTTTTAATATTAACTGGGGCAGTTGTCAATGACGTTCCTCCAGACCATTGCTCAGATTTCTCCGGTTGCGGCTCTTTGGTATGCACCTTTCCACGCCACTTCTTAAAGTTTTTCCGCACCCCAGGAGGAGTTCGCTCAACAACTGGTGCAGGTAAAAGAAAAGGAGGGGGGGGGACACTATGGAGTTTGTGCGTATCTGGGTAAATACTATCTAGACCTTCCATTTGATTTGGAAACTCAAGTCGGTGACTTTCAAGCCCTCTTCCTCAGGGGATGAACGGCCGCACATTGAACAAATAGACCTCTCCTGATAGTATTTGTTCCGTGTCCCACTACCATCTATGCAAGATGGAAAAATTAGGGACGCTGCGGATTTTTCCCCTTGGGGGCCCCAGTGATGTGCATAAAGTATCCAGACTTCATGACGTACATCAGTGTCAACGATTCTGTGGTTGTCATGAAGCACGCACATGGATCGCCGATATCATCTCGCACATAGTAATCGATACTACGGTAGTATTATGCTACTCTTTAACGGACTCTTTGCGTTCCATATCAAGAAAAAGAAAGGGTTCATGGTTACGCTTGATAAGAATACCCAAAGATAGCTCATAAAGCCAAAAGAATGTCCCAAAAGCAAAAAGATAAAAGACCTATAGGGCTCTGACAAAGAATCTATTAGTACTATTTCTTGCTCATGTTCCAACACAGTAATGAATGTAGTCAGGTGTTGAAATCTTGAATCTTCTGAAGTTCTGACCAGGGTCCAGCGCTTTGGAGTCTGAACTTGAATGACTTATATATTTCGTGGAGTATTTACGACGGTTTATATTTTCTGCGGCACAAAAGATTTCTAAATCGCGTTTCCAGAAACGACGCAGCTATATCAAGGAGCATCATCTTACAGTTCAGTATCTCGCTTGGAAAGGTAAATAAGAATTGAACAATATCCCTATTTCCAATATACATGGGATGCCCGACATTGAGCAGAGTTGAACTCTATTTTATCCACTAAATTCATAATTTTGGAATGCTGAGGCTCCTAAAGTAATTATGAATCATAGCTTAAAGATTTCTTCTATTATCTGATAAACAGCAGAATTGTCAAGCTCTGAACGTGGCTCGCGTGGCGTAATGGCAACGCGTCTGACTTCTAATCAGAAGATTCTGGGTTCGACCCCCAGCGTGAGTGCCATTTTCCTTTTTTGCAGATCGACATGATCATATCATGCGGCTTCATCAATATTGCGGCCGCCGTTTCACTTATATATGCGGGAACGCTCAGATGTTTCTACCTTGTACTAAAGCCCCATTGTCTGACACGCGCTTGGTACGAATGCGACATTATCATCTTCTGTTTAGGCTTTTTTTTGCTTGCCTTCAGACCCGTATGAATTTTTGGTTGGGTTTCCTCGTTTTCAAAGTTTCCGCGAGCTGAAAAGCTACACAAACCACTTCACAGACAACTAAAGAACAGAAAGACAAACGACAGACAAATATGAGCGATATTATGTCCCAGTTGCAAGGACTAGACACAAGATTCCAAGCGGATACCGTACCGATTGATTTAGAGGCCCCAATACCTACAAGGTTTGTCAGCAATGATGAAGACTACACAACGGATGATGAAGAGTACGATTCAGAGGATTCGTTAGACTTGGAATTGACCAGGATCAACGCACAATTACAATGGGAGGAATCGTTGCTCCAGTTAAAGACTCTGTTAAATATCGTGATATTTCCCATCATAGGGAAGGCTGTGGGGAGAAAGATGGCTGGGTTCAGTAAGTACTATCCCTTACGATCATATTTCGAGATGGCATGGTACTAACTTTTTCTCACAGTATGGAGGAAGCTATGGGATCTATTCTACTGAGTCGATAATTATGAATGTGTGCATGTGCTTAATATATGTTATGGATATGATTTAGCGCTTTTGAATAGAGCATGCTATGATATGGGTGGAGGACCCTCTCTGAGATATTTTTTCTTAGGATGTCATCTATCAATTTGGATTCAATCTGTGAGATCTCGGATTCCATGGTTGATATGAGATCTGATAACTCGTTTAATTTCATTATTAACAACTTTGAAATGGTTTTGATCAACAACGTGGAGTCTATGTTCTCAATGTGTGAAGCATGCGATGCCAATGACTCCTGGATGATTAATAGCTCTGATTTCCTCGTGGACGTGGTCGATAATGGCTGTTGGTGACAGAATAAACGAGACAGAGTCTCATTGAACTTGTATAGTTCCACTGTAATTTCTGTTCCTGAGATTGATGTGCCGAGTTCCATTCCGAGATCATAGAAGTTATCGCCAAGTCTATTGTTATCATATTAGTGACATGCATAAATGGTAAAAAATGGTGGTACTCACCCTTTAGCGAAGTCTTCATTGACACTTGTAGTATGCTCCTTTGTCAGCTTTGCCGTCTCTAAATACCAGAATTCTCTATCTTGGCTGTAGATTATTCCCGTTAGTACTTCATCTCGATCAAACTTGGCTACCCACATATCGTAGATGAACTTGAGTTTACCAGCAGCGAGCTGTAGATCACTGATTACTGTGGCCTTCTGCAGCCTAGTACCTGTCGTGGATAGTGTCTGATTGCTCTTCTTAGTGTGTAAAGTGGCCATCTTGTGATTTGATCTGCCTGCGTGTTGTGGTTCGATTGAAATTCTTGGTGGGAATTTCAGAAGATGTCAAGTCAAAATTTGGGGGAAGAGAAAGAGGTGTGAAGGCACGACTTTCCAGTATAAGTATATATTCATAGAGTTAAATTGGCAGATCAATTTCAAACACGGTATACCGTATAGTGTATTTATTATTCCGATTCATACTATAAAATCATAAGTGTACTGAGAAGAAGAAATTCAGCTACAAGTAAATAAATCATCGACTTTTACGAAAATAGGAGCCTCATTTTTATATTAGGAAAAATTGATAAGAATCGGCCAGGTGCTGGAAAAAATGATACACTATATTTATATAAATACTATATATATTTTGTAACTGCTGTTTTGACTTATAATTTATCACTGTCATGAATCATTCATGAAGCCACAGTTGACACCAAATAACCACCAGTATAATTTATACCACCCCTTTACCCACCCACTCTCTCAAAGCAAACAGGGCCTCCAATGTACAAAAGGTGTTCGCGAACTTCTCGCGAAAATTTCCTGGCGGCGAATTCGAAACGAAAACACAGGCGAAGGGAAAGGAATCGAAAAAGAACGGAGGGACAAGTAAGAACAGAAAAGACTAGGAAGAAGAAAAAGAAAGAGCTTTAACTGCCAGCTTCCTATAAACAATGACTGAGATCGATACCAACACGCCGCGCGTACCGGACTTCCAGCTCGCTGACGCTGCTTTTATCTTGACGAATCCTGAAGTGTCTGAACGCCACCCGCATGCACTCGAATATCTCATAGACCAGATCAAAGCTGAGAAATTGGCCCCTTTCTACCATTATCTCCACCATGAGTATGCTCCTGGAGTGATCACTTGGGACCAGGCTTTGTATGACCAATTAACCAAGGAGAATGCGCTCGAGATCCATCAGTTGAAGCAATCTATCCAAGAGGTCGAAGAGAAGGATGAAGGCCAATTGGAAACCGCTGAAGGTTATAAGAACTTGGGTGAATATTATGCAAAAATTGGTGATAAGACCAATGCAATTGCCACGTTGAGAAAGGCATTTGAATCGACTCCGTCCACAGGCGCTAAAATCGATATCGCTTTGACCATCACAAGAATTGGATTCTTCTATAACGATAAACAGTTTATTGCAAAGCAATTGGACCAGACGAACAGTTTGATCGAGAAAGGCGGTGATTGGGAACGTCGTAATCGTTATAAGCTATACAAAGGATTGTATTCTCTTTCTGTCAGGGATTTTGAGACTGCATCCACATTGTTGATTGATTCGTTGGCAACTTTCACCAGTACCGAGATTTCCACATATGAACAGTTGGCTCAATATGCCACCATTGCTGGTGTTTTCACGTTGAACCGTGTGGATTTGAAAAACAAGGTTATTGATTCCCCAGAATTGTTATCGCTCTTACCAAGCACACCAGATCTGGAGCCAATATCCTCCTTGACCATTTCTCTATACACAAGCGACTATTCGTCCTATTTCCAATACTTACTCCAGACGAATGATCAGATCTTGCAGCCATCAAGATACCTATCTGAACATGCCAACTATTACATCAGAGAGATGAGAAGAAAGGCATATGCTCAACTATTGGAATCCTATAAAGCGCTGTCTTTAAAGTCCATGGCTGATGCTTTTGGAGTGAGCGTTGAGTTCTTGGATTCTGACTTGTGTAAATTCATTCCAAACAAGAAGTTGAACTGTGTCATTGATAGAGTCAACGGAATCATCGAGACCAATCGTCCCGATAACAAGAATGCCCAATATCAGTTGTTGATCAAGCAAGGTGATGCTCTTTTGACCAAGTTGCAGAAGTATGGTGCTGCAGTTAGATTGAGTGGTACTTCTGAGCGTGCTAATTGAGCTAGTCTAGCTGCAAAATATACAGAGTTTTGAAGAAAAGGCTGTGTATTCCTTCTATATGCGATTTTAACTTTTAACGAGCTGTAACAAAGAAAAAAGAAAGTGAGAGCTACACGAAACTCTTCTCACGGCTGGAGAACAAGAATTGAACTGCAGTGGCTTGAATAACACTGACACCGACGGTTAGGACAATGATAGCGATGGATAAGTAGACAACACGAGACTGGGTAGATTCCACAGTGGACATGTTTCTCCATTCTCTTGCTCTTAGGTAGTTCATGATTCTTTCAATTTTGTTCAAGTTTCTATCAATCTCAGACAACGAGTGGTCTGCAATGACGTCTTCATTCTTACCAGTGGTGTTCTCCTCTTCTTGACCGCTTCCAAGCACGATAGAGAATTCCACCTTCTTCAAGTCCTTATGTGGATTGGAGAAACAGAAGGAGTACTCGCCCAAGCCAAAAGTCTTCAACACGAAATCGGCGAACTTCTCATCCTTCTGCTCGATGACAGACTTGCCTGATGGTGCGATGATCTCGAAATCCAACTCAAAGCTACCACCAGTCAGCACTTGATAGCTCACTAACAAGGAGTCGGTCTCGTCCAGGAGAGAGTGATAGATGCATTCCTTGGCAAACGGAGGAACCGACACAGAGATCTTCGAGGAGGCCAGGACCCCGGAGACTATAGACAAGAGAACACCAACCCAGAGGAACTTCATCGTTGACTGTATTGTTTTTTTCCTTTCTTTGTCTGGTTTAGTTGTTCGCTTTTGGCCAACGCGTCTTCGTTTTTTTCGTGTCGATCGGCACTTTTTTTGGCGGGCGAGTAGAGAACGTTTTTTTTTTTGAGGAAGCTCCTAATTTCTGGGAGGAGTGTGATGAATCCATTAGTGTGCGAGACCTGTGTCTATAGTTATATAGTACGAATGTTGTAACTGGTTGATGAGAGGCTACAGATTTCCATAGGTGAAATCAGCATGTCCGTCATGTATCCAAACTGGTTGCCGTGAGTGGTGATCAACTGAGGACGTTCCAATCATCCAATGACTCAAGGAAATTGGACCTTCCTGGGACGAAATTCCACTAAGTAGTCTGTTAAATAATCCAGTTCCCTAGGTAATCCACCAGATCACCCCCATGATAGGATAGGTATCCACAAAGTCAATTTCGAGGGTTTCCTCGGTTTTCATTTATGGCTCAGATACCACAATGATAAACAGAGAAGATCAAGAAAAAGGGCAATGACAATGGTCCCAGTGCAAGGAGGGGAAGCCCTAATGAAGGACACAGAGATCAACAATTACATCCAGAACTTGGACGTGGCCAACGTCCTCGCAGTGGACCTTTCGCTTGAGAACCACAACTACATTGATCCATCGATAGCACAGGCTTATAGAAGGACGTTGGAGCATTCGAAGGACCAGCCCAAGCAGAAGACCACACAGATCCCTGCAAGTTTCAGCTCCGACTCCGTTCGGTTTGACGTCCCTGGCATACCTCCCATTCCTGAAGGTGCAGACCCTAAGAAGACATGTCCCTTCTGCCAAAGAAGCTTCTCCCATCCTGGTTCCATGGGCCGCCACCTTGATCTGAAGAAGGGCACAAAGTCACACCCTGCCGAAGTCATAGAGAAGATGCGTGCCGATGTGAAACGTCGTGGTGATGCTGACAAGGTAAAAGAACGCAGAAGGATAAGAGCAAGAAAGTACAACGCCAGAGAAGATGTGCGAGAGAGGACCAGGGTACAAAGAAGAGAAAGAGAGAGGGTTCAAAGAGCAAAAAGACGCGAGATAAAGAAGTTCTTTGAGAAACTGGGCAGACCACACTTGAAACCACATCCGACATTCCCCAGACTGGTGTTGTACTTCCTTTCTCCCTCTGAGTGGCCACAGGACCCACCAACTTTGGAAACATATAGGCTTCTATGTGGTACTCTGAACGACCAGTTCTTACCGAGTGAAGATATGACTCTTTACGATGACATTATGCAAAAAGTCCATACGGCTTCAGAGAATTGGTTAACACTGTCAGATAATGCCAAGCAGGATATGTGGCACCGTGAATTGAGAAGTGCAGCAGAGGACGCACTCCAGAACACAAGTCTGTTCGAGTTGAGAAATATAGATGCTTATGTGACCAAGAGAGCTCGGATGGCGGTCGCAAATAACGAAGATGGGGATGAACATAATGACTCTAATACTGATGATGATGATAACGAAGACCACGATGAAGATAACAGAGAAAAGGAGTTCTACAACCAGGAAGAACTGGCGGCGGTTGCTGAAGCTGTGGTTAATACTAATAAGGAACATATCAATCTGGACCCACAATTAATTAGCTGAATAAGTAAGAACAATAAAAGTCTCTTCATAGAAATAAAAATAGTAAACAAATTAGTCCTCGTTATAGTGATAAAACTTCTTAAAGATGAAGTCTATCAAGCAATTGGTATCAAACTTAACCATTCCATCGAACAATGAAATATGTGGCTTATTCTCGAACTGATATTCCAAGAATTGATCAATAGTCAACGTCTCCAACGCTCCATTCATGGCGGCTGTTCCAGATTTACACGATATAGTGAATTCACCAGCACGATCACAATTAAACATGAAATCGATCTTTGGGAAACTTATACCGCCAAAGAATGAAGATCCAGAAGATCCAAGGTTCTGATCCAATCCACGCAACTCAACAAGGACTCCCTTCTCGTATAATCTCTTGCACGAATACTTATAAGCACCGAATTTAGGCAGTTTACCCGATTTCTTAAGCTCACGCTCATAAAAGAACTGTTTCGTGAATGGTAGAATTCTCTTCTGTTTGGATGGCTTGGATTGCAATTCCTCCATGGACTTATCAATATGCACATTATACGCATCCAACTGATCCTGCAAAAACCTATGCTTTTCACCCAATCTAATCAATGCGTTCTCAGCAATGCTTAACTGTCTCTTACGAGATAGTCTTTGATCATGCTTGGTTTTAATATCATGAGCCATCTCATTCAAAAGAACTTGAAATGAATCCCGTCTTGTTACATACCCCATGGCTTCCAACTCCAAGATTCTCTCGAGGGCAATCTGTTTTAATTTATGATATGAAATCTTGGTCAAATCACCCAGAAAACCTTGACCATCATTCACATACTCATTCACACGGTTCAATTTGATATCCCTTCTCTCTGCACTTATGATCTGCTTAAACTTGATCTCATGGATTGGATCAATACGTGATTTCAACAAGTTGAAAAGATCATCGTACTCGTCCTGCACTTGGACAAGATATAGGACACACCTCTTTGTCTGCATTGACAGCGATTTAGTTCTGGTGTCTTCCAATGATGATTTATAGCTCGATGGATTCAAACTCAGAGTGTAATACCCATTCAGTCTGGAGATATCAGTAGCATTGTTGGACTTAATCTCAACCAGCACTTCTCTCAATGTGTCATCAGACAAAGGAGCAACGACGTCAATGGAATTTTGGATGAGCTTATCAATAGCCAGCATATCAGAGACTCTCAAAGTCAATTTCGGTCTGTTATGTGCCGTAATATCATTGTAGACAGTCATGTTATAAGAGGTATCGATCTCACCAGTGTCAATAACATCTTTAATCAAAGAACGAATGCTATTGACTGAAGAAGTGATGAATTTGTTCAATGGTTGAAGATAGATTTCCTCAGCTCCAAATGGTTTCATGATAAACATCTGAGTTAACAATTTTGAAATCTCGTTCAAATTCTTATCAGAGTTGACAGCCTTATTCAATGGACAGATACCGAAGGAGTCTGGAGATTCAAAAATCAAATTGATGTACCCATTGATGAAGACAAATCCAGCATTGGCCAAATGTTCTTGCTCCAATTGATGTGGGAACTTCTTCATCGATGAGACATATGCACTCTTTGCAAGCAATCTGATATGAATTGGTAACTTATCCACATTATCACTCAAGACGCGATACACTTCAGAGCCATATTCTCTTATTTGCTGTAAGTTGTTTATGAAAGCAATCTTAGTCTCATTATCCTCTATAGCCTTATCAACTGGTATATTCTTTGGTGTGTTATGAACCTTTTGATAAATCAAGAGTGGATCACTTTGAAGGTCAAGTTCAACATCACCCAGGATTTCTTCGATCATGGACCCAAACAAGCTTCGGAGTTTAGTCTGTTGAGTCTCGTTGAATGAACACAAGAGTCTTTGCCAACCCGGAGTAGTGTGTTTCTGAATATCATGAATAAACTGAGACTTCGAAATGTCGTCTCTCAACACCGAGTCAATCATCCGAATGAAGAGATACTCTTCTCTTGTTGGCAGGTCCTTGGATTGTAAGTTACTGAAGATCTTCAAAGCAACATCAACGCCACGGTAATCACTATGAATAAATCTTGTCAAATATGATGGTTGAGTTTGTAATAGATAGAATAGTTTCTCATAGTGTTCCATTCTTGTCTTTGCTCTTCTGTTCAAAGAAGTAATATCAATTGTGGAGACATTGGGATGATCTGCAATGTTCTTGTTCTTTTGCACTAAAAGTTCATCCACAGTGATCTTGTTCTTCTGGAGCAGAGCGATCTTTAAATCCAATTGACTAATATGCTTCTCCAAAAGCTCATTGGAGCTCGTCTTCTCATTGATAGATTCTTTGAGCCTGGTGAGCCTGACCTCCTCTTCGAAATCAACATCGTTATCATTCAGAAGATAAGCAAACTTCTTAATGACAGATAACGGTGGATTCTCCATTGAAATCAAAGACTTGTAAGCATTTCCCAAGTACTTACCTCTGATATAGCTCTGAATCTTGATGATCTCTAAAAGATGTTGTTCATAGTATCTCATAATTTCTTTCTTTGATTTATGGTATAGGTATCTTCTGAGCAATGCCTGAAGCTCCACAATATCCGCAGCATTGAAATCAATCTCATCAAGGAGAAGCTCTAATCCATAACGGGACAATACACCTCGAACTTGGCTTTGTGTAATAAGGACAGATGATAATGCCAATCTCAAATCTTCTTTTAGCCTCTGAACCCTGGATCTTAACTCACTTCCTTTTATAATAGCACACAGTTCACTCAATGCACCATCTTGAGAGTCAAGTGTATCCAAAACTTGGTTCAACTTCGTTCTCGCCAATCCCCCACGGGCAATAGATTGAAGCTCAATGATATTTACAGACTGCAAGGTCAACGATTCTTCCAAATCCTGCATTTCTTGTCGTGTTTGATATCCACGAATAACAGATTGGATAATCTTCATAGCATCTTCGGAAGTATGTGCTTCACGAACAGATCTGTTCAATCTCTTGTGAAGCAGATGACGACGAGCTTCAGCTTGGAATTTTGTGATGGCTTTCTGAGATTTCATAACTTTCTGAACCCTTGTGAATTCGTTACTTCTTCTTATCAGACTCTGCAATTTGAGGATCTTTGGTTCGTTATAGGATAATTGGGTATCAATTCTGCAAACCTTGATTCTCAATAAACGTCCACGAGCAACGCTTTGCAACTCAGTGGTTTTATCACTTGGTTGCAGTACGTTGAACGATGAAATGCGAGATCTTAGAATCTTTCCTCTGACTCTTGCCTGGAATTCTATGACTGATGGTGCAACATCACTGATGCAAGTGATACTTTCTTTGAATTTTCTCAACGCCAATGATCTTCTCACCAAGGATTGCAATAGTGAGACATTCTCAGCCATAGATTTGAGCATGATTCTGTTGATAAACATATTATAACGGAAGATGGAACCTCTAGCAATGGATTGGAACTTGATGATATTATTCAAGTAGTTCGAATCAGACAGTTTCTTCTGCTTTCTTGGAGAGGCATTATAACCAGCAATGAGATTATCTCCCAGAGAAGCCTCCGCAACATTTGGCTCCTGTCTACTTTCCTTTGACCTTCTGTAAGGGCTCATGTTGCTTGATAGGGAGGGATGCGGAGAAGCACGATCTTCATTATCCAAGAATGGACTTTGTAATTCTGATCTTCTCAATGGTGAAGCTGAGGGAACTTTTCTGATTTCCTCTTTCAATCCTGGAATTTCTCTGAAAGCTTGTGAACTATTTTTTGGTAACTCTCTTCCAAACTGTTTGTTCATAGAATCAAAGTTCGGTAAACTCACGCCGGCAAGACTGGTTTCAGATTTCTTGATATCCTCTTGAGAGAACTCTAGCTTACCACTGAGCTTTTCCATAATTGGTGTGTTGGTCTCTTGTGACATCATGAAACTTAGAGCGTGTAAACAGAAGATCACCCTTGGGATATTCTTCTTATCATACAGATCTGTGAGTTCAAATCTGAAAAGATCTGGCATTCGAACGATATCAAGAAATTGAAAGAACGCATTGATGTTCTCAGTGTGCTTGAATTGAAGCTTACCAGGAGAAATGATTCTTCTAACAAGATTTGGCTGGAAATGTCGTGTGAGCTTAGCAAGGATGACACCATCTCTCAGGGCATCTGTTGCCAATTCAGAAGAAGAAGGGATCTCTTCACCAATGATCTTCTCGATCCACTCCTTAGCTTCACCGATTCTGCACAGGTATTCATAGCCCTTCTGACTAGATCTGTTTGACAAGCTCCACTGTGGAGGAGGTGCCTCGGATAACTTGGCCAATGGCTGAGTAGATCTCTTCAAAGGTGATGGACTATCGAGCTTCAGATCTGCAATTGACTGTCCGAGTTTTGTAGCTCTTTCATTATCCAGGACAAATCTCTTCAATTGTTTATCCTCATTTGAAGTATCTTGCTCAAATGGAGAGGTCTTGAGCTTCCCAGGCGATAGTGGTTTATTCAGCTTAGCCGATGGCAGTAAAGGCGAGGACCCAGAGCCGCTCTGCTGCAGGTTATCCAAGTACCTCGAGGTAATGCTTTTCCTTGGAGAGGACATGGCGTATTACACTCCAACAGTTCTTCCTTCAGTAGCAAAACGCGTTATTCCTTTAGCAGCTTTAAGCCACTTGAAGCGCGGGAGAGTTGTTTGTTTACATTTCGATTCACGACTCTCAAAACGTAAACAAACGCAGGACTGCCTAACGGATAAAACGAGTTCGCGGAAAATTCGCGAATAGGATCAAGTAGGAAATCGAACAAACCTAAGAGTAATAAGAGCACTTGGGCGGCTAAGCGTTACAGGTCCGAGAAAATAGAATAACGTGACAGGGCAGAATTTTTTTAAGAATTGATCGATTGGATTAGCAGAGATCGAATATTGTGTGTTGATTGTTTTCTATTGGGTGGCGATTTCTATTTAGCCATGGAAACCACCTTAACCGCGCTTTTGCACAGGCTCAGGTTGGCTAATTTTGAGAAGAACAAGAACCAGAAGTACCGCGCTTACGCCCGTGGTGATGATTTCTTCAAGAAGATTGGAAATAAGAGTGATGAGATGATGCGTGTGGCGTTCTTTTTGACTAATTTCTTGATATCAACTCCTCCAAGATATAAAGATATTCCAGATCTCGCCAATGCCGAGGAGAAACTGGATGATTACGACAATCCATCCAACGACTTTGACCACTTAGAGACATGGGATTATCATTGTGACGGTTATACATTGTACGAATTGGAAAACCTACCCATTTTACAAGAGGCTGAACTTGATTCTAACCTGGTCATGTTTCACGCTTTCCTCTCTTTCATCAAACCGACTAATTTTTTCATCGATAAGTACGAAATGTATCTCCCACAGTCCAAGGAGACCAAGAAACAGAATGTCACAAGAGTGCTGATGAACTTGTCCCAATTGCTCCTCTTCGCACGCTGCGTGAAGGGGAAGGAGAATGTTCATGATATTTCAACAGTGATATTTTGTCTCTTTTATAGATTCTCCCACTACTTCTCTATCTGTGAGACTGATGACATTTCTCTTAGGAATGCAAACATATTTGAGATGTTCCCAACTGAGGCCGCATATTTCCTCATGTTCCTCATTGCTTATGACGATTATCAAAATACAACTTTTGACCAATTCAGAGAAGAGTTACCACATCTGATAAACCCAAAGATGTTCAGCAGTTCATCCACAGAAGCATTCCAAAGAGCATTAGAAGGTCATTTACCAACCTTGAACTCTATTATTGACGATTCATCGAACATGACTGACCTGATCAACAAATTACAAAGCATTTTTGATGCAGATTTCTTACGGTTAAGAGTGTTACAAATGGCCAAAGTATTGACTATGAAGGCTTTACTGGTCATCAATGATCTTGCAGAATGGGACCTGAAGACAGATTACTTGGATATCAACTATGAAGAAATCTTTAACGTACTGAAGGTGAACCACGCTAAATTTGTTTCTGAATTGAGAACCAAGATGGAAGAAGAGATCAGCGAAAGAGATGAATCCAATGGAACAGAGTTGCACAGCAAATTGAAGCTCAGTGAGGAGTCAAATGCCAAATTCAAGGAGCAAAATGCCATTCAATCAAAAGAGCTTATGATTCTCCGAAATGAGAATGTTCGTTTGAAAGAAGAGATCTCGGAAGTTCAGAACAAATCATGTGAAGATACAATATTGACATTCAGAGACCTCGAAAAGAAATATCCGGATCTTATTAAAAACATCAAAAACACCACATACCGTCTGGCTCTCCAGAAGGCGAATACCCGCATTAATGATTTGGAGGAGGAGCTCACCACATTGAGAAAGAGGCAGCGACCTGGGGGGCCTACGACCAAGACCTTCCCAAAGGAACAACCGGTGGCAGTTCGGGGTCCTGATCACGTGGAGGAACCGCAAGATTTCTTTGGAGATCGTTCTGCATACAGCAATAGTGGTTCAGAATTATATGGCCACAGTATAATCCGATATGGAGATCGTACGAGTTATGGAGATCATTCTAGCTATAATAATAACCATCCTTACAGACGATCACCGAGAGGTTATCCACTACAGCAAAGGAGGTTTAATGGTTACTAATGAGAAAAGTTTCAATGCTTATTGTCGTTTGATGTAGAAAGATAAATCAGCTGTTCCCGATCTGACTTGTTCCTTTAGATTGCGTAGCTCATCAAATTGGCACATCTTATAGTTTGTGCTCTCACCGTTAGGACAATCAAAATCATCAACTCGTATGCCTTCAATCTCCAAATCTTTGCAGCCTTCAATGACACCTCTTCCCGAGGGGATATCGGCAATAATCTTGGTTTTTGAAGTTTCATGGATCCTCAACTGATGACATGAGATGAAGAGTATGCAATTCAAAGCTCTTTGGACAAAGACAGGGCCAGAACAATTTATCACAAAGGTTGAATCATGGACATTCCTAAGACTCACCGTGGATGACTGTGGGATATAGACAGTACATCTCGAAACATCTGTTACTAGTACACTCGAATCTTCAATCATCAGATGAGATCCTTGAACGTCCGTCACCGTGGGCTTCACCTCTTTTTCTTCAAACTGCTTAGTGTTCAGACTGGACTTCTGTTGTGTCCTTGATCTCTGAGAGAATTGGAACCGTCTCTTTGGTTTCTCCTTCTCCAGTGAACCCAGCAATGATCTTATAACATCACTGTAAGACAGCTGTTGATAACTGGGAAGCGCGTGTGCTATGGCTTCCACTTGTCCCTTGAGATCCAGGACTCGTTGTTTTTTCAACTCCACATTTTCTATCGCCTCGACTTCCTTCACAGAGCGATTGAACTGCGTATGGAACTCGTTGATGTCCGTCTTTTCCATTAAAAGGGCCCACTTTCCACACAGTTGTGCCTGTTGCACGTTTTGGTTTCCACAATTTTCACACGAAGTCCGAGAAATTCTAAGATCTCCGATAGTTTCAGCCATTTAAAAGAATCGGTAATCACAAATCTCTCACCAGTCTCCTTACAGATACCTTCCACAGTGAGAGCGATGAATAAGTTGCAGAACCTTTTCAAAGGAAAACCAAACAAGGAGGAAGAGATCTCCAAAGTCGTTCCGCTAAGTGACTGCTCCCACGATTGTGTATCATGCACTACTAAGTTCCCTTCGTCTGTGAAATTTGATGACGGTGAGGGTGATATCTACAACAGTGCCAAACCTACTGCTTGTCATTTCATCGTCCCTACAGGAAAGGCAGACTGGCCTCATGATGCTACGTCTGTGCCAAAAACTGTTGAGAATGCTGTTGCCGATTGGATCAGTGAGTCTTCGAAAGGTGCATTCCCAGATGGTAATGTGAAATGCAGCACTTCCTCGCTACCAGTGGATCTCTTGGACGCTAGGTGCTCTGACCGTGAGAGTGGCGATGTTTTGATCCTACCATTCTTCATATGGTTACGTAAAGTTGACGCAGCACGTGTTCGTGATGTGCTCACTGAGTTAATGCCGCTGTTGATTAAGGCACGCGATGAAGGCTCGGAACCACCATCGGAGGTTCACGGATACAAGATAGAGAAGTCTCTTGCGCATTCATACGTTCTTTTGTGTTCTCATACTACTAGGGACAAGAGATGTGGTATCACTGCACCATTGATGAAGCGTGAGATGGATCACAGACTTAGAGAAACGGGGCATTATAGAGATGCGGGCGACGAGAGCAAAGGAGGTGTTCATGTTACATTCGTCAACCACGTTGGTGGTCACAAGTTCGGTGCCAATGTGATTATCTACTTGAGAACTGGTGAGATTATTTGGCTAGCCAAGTGCTCACCAAAGAATGCACAGCCTATCATCGATGAAACCGTCTTGGGCGGTGGAAAGGTCTGGAGTGACTTGGTGAGGGTTGTTAACAAAGAGAAGGCTATAGAGTGGTAAATTGACTATTTTATATATTACCACCTAAACCATGTAAAAGGCCAGAAAGCTAGCGTTATCTGTTCTTCTTCGCTTCTCAGAACATTCCAAACTCCGAGCGCCTGAAATTTTGTATCCTACCAAAAGTAAACAACTTTTTGACATCCGGTTGAAGTTCTAAACCATCACCAAACACCAACAAAGGAGTTTATCAAATGGAACTTCCTGCTGCTAAGAGGTTCCGAGCAACTCCCGTCGTGGACCTTACACTGAGCGATGACTCTGACTCTGACGACGATATCGTTATCACCAGCGTCCGGAGGGCAACAACAAAGCCATCAGCCGCCACCAAGACCTTCTCAAGTTCAGCAAGGCCATCGTACCAGACACAACTACCGCTGACTCCTGCGAGTTCTTCTCCTGCCTTCCAGAACCTGCTTGACGTAGGCGCCGCATCGTCTTCTTCTGGCACTGCCCTTCCGCCACGCGATCAATTTGGTATCCAAGTACGAACACCAAAGCAACTGCAACCGGTACCACAAGTAACAGTTAATGGAGACGCTAGATCAGCGAAAGCCCCTTCAAATCATATGGACGGCTTGAAAGTGCATGCCAACGGTGCTATTGAGTACCAAGGTCATTTCTACACATCTATGCAGGACATTAGAAAGAGAGAAGACGAGTTGAAGGGTAGAATTAACAAATACCAGAGGGGTCTAGATGCTCTTGCATTTAGAGAGAAGGCAAAGCCACAAAAGCAGATGGAGGTGAAGAGAAAGAGAGACCAACTTCTTAGACTGGGTATGTCTGAAGATAATCCTAAGATCATGGAGTTGCAAAACGAGATGAAAAGGTTATCTGTAAGCACTACCGAGATGCACAAGAGAAAGAGAGAGTTTCAAGAAGGTCTGGAGAAGTGCAAGAAGAAAGCTCAACTGTTCATCAACGCTGTTAAGCCAAAGCTCATGACCTTGGTTCAAGAGAAATTGGAGAGAGAAAGACATGGCAGAGAGGAACAGGTGCGATTCAAACAGGAGACACTGAATGCTAGCTCAAGAAATGAACTCTTAACTCCTGCAGAAAGACAACGACTAGATAACGTTAGACTAGGGTTCGCTCCAGGCCTGCTTCAAGGAGGCATTCAAACAGCTCCTCTCAGTCGCAGTCAGGTGCAGCAACTCCAACGCGAGGTCTTTCAGAGGCAGAATGCCGCTCAAATGCAACAGCAACGTTTGCTTCGGCAGACCCAACAGCAGCATAATGGTGGCTTGATAAACATGGCCAACAATGCTATTGTTAACCCATTTAGGGAGGCCGTTAACAATGTGAAAAATGGTCTTATGGATGATTATAACAGAATGATAGAAGAGCAAGTACGAAGACAAAGAGAGAGGGAGCAACTGTTGCATAATCCTATGGCCCTTAACGCTTATAACACTGATGATTTGGTCCATTTGCTCGAATCTGTCAAAAAACAAGAAGAACGAGAGGTCGAAGGTGAATCGAACACTCCAGATGAACTCACGGTGAATTTGTTAAAGCATCAAAGACGTGGTTTGAAATGGCTTGAAGATACCGAGGATGATGATAAGAAGAGAGGTGGTATTCTTGCGGATGCCATGGGCCTTGGTAAGACTGTACAAATGATTTCATTGATAATTTCTCATAGGGCAGAAGAGCCTAAAGATCATGAGGAAGAAGAGTTGAATCCAGAATCTCCAGAGTATAAGAAGGCTCCATACGGTAAGACCAATTTGATTATTGCACCTGTGTCTTTGATAAACCAATGGGAAGGTGAACTCCAGTCCAAGGTGAAAGACTCTGCTGGTCTCAAGATCTTTATGTATCACTCTTTGGGTGGTCGAAAGATAACTTATGAACAATTGAAGAAGTACGACATTGTTTTGACTTCTTATGGTACCCTTGCCTCGGAATTGAGAAAACATTGTTCATTCCCAGGATTTGAAGAATCTTTTAACTTGAAAACCCCAATAAATATTCGTGCCTTGAACCAAATGAAAGGCAGCGAAGGTTATCAATCGCCATTTTTTACACCAGAATCCAAATTTTATAGAATGATTTTGGATGAATCTCAACAGATCAAGAACAAAGCCGCTAAGGCTTCAGTTGCCGTTGCCACTGTCGAGGCTTATTACAGATGGTGTCTCTCTGGTACTCCAATGCAGAACAATGTCAATGAGCTGTATCCATTGTTGAGATTCTTGAGGATCAAACCTTACAATATCGAAGCAAGATTCAAAAGTGATATAACCAATCCATTAGAACAGAAGGGTGGAATCCATGAAGATGGATTCTATAAGGAATCTGCTATGAACAAACTACGTATCTTGTTGAGAAGTGTCATGCTAAGACGTGAAAAGAACTCTATAATCGATGGAAAACCAATCTTGGACTTACCTGAGAAGACTGTGATCCGTGAGGATATCGAACTTTCCATTAATAAGAATGAAGAGACATTCTATAGAAGTGTTGAGGGTTCATCTCAAATGAAGGTTAAAAAGCTTTTGAATAATCCTGCCACTGCAAGGGGTAATTATTCTTACATCTTCACCATGTTGCTAAGATTGAGACAAGCGTGTCTACATTCTGAATTGGTCCGCATTGGCGACAGAAGAGCTGGTATTAGTTATGACGAAGATGGTAATGTGATTGCTACAGCAAATGTTGATTCGATGTGTCACAACGCCGAAAAGTTGCAACCTGATGTCATTCGCCGTATCAATGCCCGTTCTGAAGAAGAGACCGGATTTGATTGTCCAATTTGTCTCGAAACCAATTTGGAAGGAGATGCCTATACTTTGTTCTTCCCATGTGGACATGGTATCTGCAAAGAATGTATTGAATCTTTCTTTGAAGAGTTCCAGGAAAATGCTTCTGGTTCAAGTCGTGTTGCCAAGTGTACCTCCTGTCGCATGAACGTCAAAGAGAATGAAGTTATCGATTACACTGTCTTTGATAAGAAGGTGAATAAGGGCCAAGGTACTGAAATGATCAAGATAGCATATGAATCCAAGAGGAAAGAGGATAAGAAAGTTGCCGATGAGATGAAAGTTGATGAGTTGGAGTATTCACCAAAAATCAAAGGTTGTATTGAACTCTTGCAACGTATTTGGGAGGAGAATCCAAATGATAAAGTTATCATTTTCTCACACTTCACGTCTTTCTTCTTCATCTTGAAAAAATTCCTCAAAGAGAGAGATATTGAACCATTGCAATACGTTGGTTCTATGAATCCAACCTCGAGAAACGAAGTAGTTAAGGAGTTTTATCGTAATGACGATTGCAAGCTGATGTTGATATCATTGAAAGCTGGTAACTCTGGGTTGACATTGACATGTGCAAACCATGTCATCATCATGGATCCATTTTGGAACCCATACGTCGAGGCCCAGGCCCAGGATCGTTGTCATAGAATTGGTCAACAGAAACCTGTGAAAGTGTACCGCATGTTGATAAAAGACACTGTTGAGGATCGTATTTTGGATTTGCAAGATCGTAAGCAGAGGTTGATTGAGAGTGCTATTGATCCTACAGGCATGAAAGAGGCATCTAGATTATCTAGAGAAGACATTGCCAACTTGTTTGGCGTTCGTTTATGACTTTTATTTCCTATTTATGTTCCGTAATGTACTATATGTTTTGTGATGCCTTTTTTATTGAGCGTTCTGTACAAAGTCTTTAATCTTTTGATGATCTTTAACTCCATCAGTCTCGACACCTGTACTAACATCGACACCGATTACGCCCCTGATCCTTGCAGCATCACTCACGTTCTCCGGTGTCAATCCACCGGCCAGAACGTAAGTAGCACCGGATGATTCACTCCATTGGTTTAAGGCTTCCCAGTTCAACACCTCTCCTTCACCACCGGCTTCACTATCAAACAGCGTGAGCAATTGGCTCTGATGGTTTACCTTGTGGATCTCCTTATCGCCTGGTACGAACCTCGTTATCACAGGGACCGTGATCTTGTCAATGTATTCATCACGAGGCTCAGCACCGTGTAGTTGTACGAAATCGAACCCTACGCGTTCCACAGCGTCATTGATCTCCTGTACTGATTGATTACGGAAGACACCCACGGAGTAAGGGCCATGTTCCTTGATTAAATCATGGGCCGATGAAGTCCAGTTGTTGAAGTCCAGCTGCTCGTACAGCTCTTTATTAGTGATATTTTGTCTCTCCTTGCACAATTGAGCGATGTGCTTTGCCACTTGTGGATCGATTGTACGGGCTCTGTTGGGGACCATGATGAACCCTAGCAGATCAGCACCGGCATCCAGGGCGACTTGTGCCGATTCTGCGTCTTTCAGGCCACATATCTTCACTATGGTCATTGTATGCTCTCCTTCGTGGTTGGAGACGTGTGTTTTGTAGTGAGTCAAACAGTGCTGAAATTAAAAATTTGTAAACACATGAGAACATCACCAAAAGGCAAAGAAAGGAATACAAAGGGCGCGATGGAGCAGCAACGAAGTTCACTTGAGGAGTTACACACCATCGAAGATGCTATCACACAAAGGATCCGTCGGAATCCTGAAGTGCTTCAGCTTTCCTCCTCCAAGAAGAAGAGACCACATAGAGAAGTGCTCTTACAGCAGCACGAGATCAAGAGATTCCTCGAGACTTACAAGCAGAGGTTGAAATTTGAGCGATCCAAGAAGGACAGAATGACGTTGGACCAATTTGGTGTGAATTTAAGAGTGATTATGAAAGATGAGACGAATTCTATGGTTAAGCCCTTGTACGAGACTTATAAGATGAGGAGCTCGAAAGTGAACATCCTAAGCGAACAGGCTATGGATATCAACCTGACACAGATGTTTTCCAGTGAAGAAAGGTTGGGACAGTTCTTGGACTTGGTGCAGTCTCACGAGTTATGGTTACAGATATCCAAGGATAAGTTGAACTATGTCCAATATCTAAAGATTTTTGATAAGTTTGATCAACAGGACTTGAGCCATGGGAGAGAATATTTCGAGTATTTAACCTTATTGGTGGATTATCTGAAAGGATTCATCAAGAGATCAAGACCACTGTTTGATTTAGATTCGCTTATTGAGGGTATAAGCAAGGAATATCTCCAAGATAACTTGTACTGTTCTGCGTGTGAGAAGACTTTTGCCAAACAGACCGTCTATGAAGCGCATCTTAGCGGTAAAAAACACTTGAAGAACTCGCAGAACTTGCAGAACTCGCAGGACAGATCCAAATCATCATCAGACTTCAAGAGCCTGGAACACCAGGTGTATAAGCTCACTGAGTTCCTTTCTAAAGTCCGTGATGTGACAATACACAACGTTGAAAGACGTAAAGCCCTCAGTGAACGTGAGCGCCTTATCGAGATTGACCAATTGAGCAGAGAAGAACAAGACTTAAGTGATTCATCCTCCTCCTCCGAAGAAGAGCCCCAACAGGTGAGTGCGTTTGCCAATATGCCTCTTGGAGCTGATGGATTTCCGATCCCATACTGGTTATACAAGCTACACGGGTTGAAGAAGGAATATCCATGCGAAGTGTGCCAATTCAAGTATAAAGGCCGCAAGGCTTATGACAAGCACTTCACAGAGGTGCGTCATTCGCAGGCTCTCAAGCTATTGGGCATCGAACCGAATGAAGTGTTCAAGGACATCTCATCCATCGATGAGGTCAAACAGCTTTGGAGTGATTTACAGAAACAGAAGAGAATGGAGGAAGTCAATAAGGATCAGGCAGTGGAGGTTGAAGATGACGAGGGCAATGTCATGAGCGAGAAAGTTTACAACGATCTGAAGAAGCAGGGTTTGATATAGATATTAGACCATTGTGCTTGCTTATCGACCTGAATTGACGGGTTTTTGTTTCCCAATGCGGTAGTCTGTAGTGCCAAATAGTGCCAGATAGTGTGCATGCTGTTCAGATTGGGTAACTACGCCGCGAATTCTCGCCGCTGTGACGAAATTTCACACAGCGCTTTATCGCCACTTTGTGTGCCATTTAGCGAAATTTTCCACAACTTTCGAAACCAAAGAAAGAGAGATTCGACTCAATCAACATCGGGATCGCCCTCCGCAACCGACGAACAGAAACAAACAACAAAAACAACATCAAACGATGGGTGCCGCTTTGTGAGTCCGCTCTGTGTCTGCCATGACCGAAATAGTACTAACAAAACTCCACCAGCCTCTTCATCTCCGCCGTTATCCTCAACGCTGTCAACTTGTTCCTTCAGGTGTTCTTCACCATCATGTATGGCGATTTGGAGTGTGACTACATCAATCCTATCGAACTGTGCAACAAGCTGAACAAATACATCCTCCCAGAAGCCGGGCTACACGCTTTCCTCACCTTGTGTTTCCTGTTGACTGGCCACTGGTTTACTTTTGTCTTGAACGTACCATTGGTTGTGTTCAACGGGCTAAAGATCTCCAATAAGAACCATCTGTTGGATGCCACTGAGATCTTTAGAACTCTGAACAAGCAGAAGAGGGAGTCGTTCATCAAGTTGGGGTTCCACCTCCTGATGTTCTTCTACTACCTGTACAGAATGATCTTGGCCTTGATTGATGAATGAACGGGTGCGCAGCCCTCATCAAAAGGGGATGGAATAATACAGATGATTATTGTAATATAAAAGGATATATTAATTGTAGGACATCGAGGAGTCAACCGCCCTTAGCTTCTCGTTCAATGCCTTCAACTTATCCATCAGGTTCCAACCAGGATCCAGTACCTGGTTCAGCTTGTTCAATTTAGGCATTATGCCATCTCTATGGTTAACTGTTCGCTTATGCTTCAGCTTCCACTTCATCATAACCAGTTGTCTTATCTCTGCGTACTCATTTCTCAACTGTCCCAGCTGGGCATTATACGAGCTGATCTCCTTTCTTATCCCCAATATCTCAGCTCTTAAAGCTTGCTTATCCAATTTCGAGTCATTGATTTGGTAGGCATAGTGGTTGTTGACCATGTTCAAGTCCAGGATCTCTCTCAAGTGTTCGTCGTTCAACTCATGGAATTCACGGATCCTTGGGTTTGATGCTCCTCTGAGTGTGTGTATGACGATGTCCAGCGCTGTCAACCTTTGACTCGTAGTCGGTAGCCTTGAGATCTGTATCTTTCCTTCCTCGCTGGAAATGATTTTTTCCTCCATGGCGTTGTCTTCCTCTATGAGGTCGTCAGGGTCTGATTGGGGTTCAACCAGTTTTTTCTTCTGTTCCTTCCTCTGTCCCTTCTTCGGTACTCTCGTCTTTGCAGCCTTCGATATCGCAGTCTTTTCCACATCCTTCTTCACGGCCACCTTTGCCTTCACACGGGATGATTCACCTTTTTTAGGAGATTCTTTCGATAATTTCGATACTTTCGATACTTTCGATACTTTCGATACTTGCACGGGCATCTTAGGCTTCACTGGAGAAGACTTAGTTGAAGACCTTGTCCTTCTTCTGGGCGTTGCATAGTTCGTATAGTACCCATCCTGGTAATCAACGTCCACCGGGGAGCCGATACGGTCTTCATGTCCACCTATCTCAACTTGTTTCTTGGGTGTCCCAAACACCACATCATCTGTTTGTAGCTGTCTTTTGCTGGTTGAATGATGTTAGTTAGTCTGTGTTGTTATTGTTGTTGTTGTTGTAGCCTATAATAATAGCCAGTGAAGTACACACCCTGCGCCTCTGGTTCGCTGTTCTCTTCTGGAATTTCTGTCCATTGGGGGGCCACTCATATATTGCTATGCCTTTGCACACCGGCGTTATATGTCCTTAGGATCTCTCTCCAGCTGCACACACCCTCTCTCGTACGGTGTTTGCGACGCTTTGTTCTCTTCCTCTCTCTACCCGACCACACAGAACGCGACGCGAATTCCGTTGCCCCGTTGCGGAAACTCAAAGCGCCTGAAACTTATCAGTGGGACAGAGACAGAACCTTTTTACTTTTACTTTTGCTTTCGCCATTAACTTTTACTCTTACTCTTACTCTTATTCTTACCATTTGGCTCTCACCGTTGTTACCATCCAGTACATTACAACATTACAACATTACAGCAATGGCCAAATTCAACAAGAGACAGTCCGTTGTAGGACTCACCGCGCTCATCGTGGTGTCTATCGCTGGTTTTCTGGTGTACAAGACGTATCCTCACCTGAGCGGTGAAGACGTTGACGAGACCAAGAAAGAAGAAGCAGAAGCAGAAGCAGAAGCAGAAGCAGAGAAGAAGGTCAAGGAGGAGCCAAAGGACAGCGCCAGTGTCAAGAGTATGGTTGAAGAGGTTGAGAACTAAGGACTATTATAAATATTCGTCATACCGACAGACTCGTCGTAGCATTTACTAGACTAGAACACACACAATCTCAAGCGCTAGCACCAGAGATGAAGAACCACTTGTCAATGGACTTGTCAATTGGGGCGTCCTTCAAGTCCTCAGCGGCTGGGACATCAACAGATGGGGTGAAGCTTGGAGTAGATTCCAAAGTGGTGTTCTCCAACTTGATGCCATCTGGGGCAGTCTCACCTTTGATCAATCTCTCCCAGGCTTCAGCACACTCACGGATAACCTCCTCGGCGTACTTTTTGTTCTTGGCCTCACCAGAAAAGGCAAATTGGTTCTCTGGCTTTCCATCAGGGATCTTGTAAACTCTGAACCACTCGTTGGTAGCTCTCAACAAACCTGGCAAGTGACGCTCGACATCCTCGATGTCGTTCAACTTTGGTGCCAATGGGTCGTTGACATCGATGACAATCACCTTCCAGTCGGTCTCACCTTCATCCAACAAAGCCATCACACCCAACACTTTGACCTGCTTGACTTGACCGGTGAAACCAACAGCCTCACCAATCTCACAGACATCCAATGGATCGTTGTCGCCCTTGGCCTTAGTTTCTGGGTGAGTCTGGTTAGGGTCCTCCCAAGTCTGTGGGAAGGCACCATAGTTGTGGATATAACCGTGGTGTGGAAAGACATTTCTCACAAATCTGAGCTTACCCTTCTTGGTGTCTTGGATGATCGGGTTCAATGGCAAGTCCTTGGAGATCTCCAATTTGGCATTGGACCAACGTGGGATCTCGACAATCATGTTGAGGATTTGCTTGGACTCATCAGCGTACAATGGGATGTCGTGGAATGGGGAGACTGGCTTCCCGTCCTTCTCAACGAAGACCTTGTAGTCCAACGTGTTCTTAGCACCGATTTGGCGAGCAGAGTAGGCCATTGTTGGTTCAATTGGATAATCTTCTTCCTCAATTGCTACGGTGGATCAAGGAGAAACGCTCCAGAAATGTTGAGGATTTCGTCGACATTCGACCGTCGGCGGAAGGGGCCGGAGGGAGAGAAACGAAAAAAAACATCCAGACATCTGTGGCATTGCACCCGCCACACTTTTTGGCGGGTTGCCATGACAACCGTCCCACGACCCACTTGTACAACCCATAACTACAACTGCAACTCCCTATAGACTTGAGCTTATAGAGCCATTTATACTGATAAAGTATTACAGTATTACAGCGTGATATCGTACTGGTGATAAGATAACAATTGCATAATCAAGGAAACAATAAGTACAGCAAGAACACAACAACAAGACCTACAACGACTCTCCCCTTGGTGGTCCCATACCCTAACAGCCCAGTCCTTATGGCGATATCAGAAATAATACTCAGATTCTTATCCCAGGGCACCTCCAATGACATATCCACGACTTTATCTTCATAAGTCACCACACCTTTATCATCCACAACTCCTAATGGTAATCCACAAGTCTCCAAATGTAGATAGACAGGCTCATGGTCGGATGTCCTCACCTGTCGTATGGAATCATACTTGTGTTCATATTGCGCGTACGGTAAAAACAAGATCCTATCACACCACGATGGGATTCTCTTACGGTTGTACTCCATGGTATTTATTTGATACTTGAATGTCTGTGGGAATGAGATCTCAGGTTCATGGAACCCAGTGAAGCATTCTCCTCTAGACATCGCCTGTTTCAACTCATCTTGGTTTAACAACAACCTTTGACCTGCACTATCCTCACTAGGAGATGATGTACATCTAAAGTTCAAATCACCCATGAAGAAGACATGTCCCCTCGGTTTCATGACTCCATACCCATCGCCAAAGTCGAGACCTTTCAGTATTCTTACGGAGTCGTCAATCCTCTTATCTATAAACCCTTCATTAGCAGCCAAATGTGCATTGAGAATGGTATACTCCTCACCTTCATACCTAAACCTTACACCGACACCACCTTTCAAAGAACTGTACAGTAGCCCACAGCTGATAGAATCAGCTATGAATTGGACAACAGGTTTAGCACTAAGGATGATTACACCAATGGCACCCATATGAACCGGTGGTAAGGAATGGTATGTGGTGTCATAACGTTTTGATATCGTTGAATGGATGGCATCTTTCCATTGCGACAAGTGGCGGTCAACGGTGGTATGATCCATGGAATCAACTAATGGGACAAGTTCTTGGAATCCAAAGACGATTAAATCGGGCGATGTATGCGGCAAGATATCAGTCAATGATCGTGTCAATGAGTTGATCTGGTCAATTTTGGCACAGTTGAATGTTAAGAGGAACAGTTTAGTCATTGTGGCTATACAATCTGTTGTTTGTAATGACCATTTTAGCTGTATAGATGTTTGTTTTTCGCTAAAGTACGCTATCGTGAGGGCGGCGTTGATGGATGGATGGTTGGGATCAAGTTAGTCTGGTGAGTTGATGGTGCTGGTGAAGCTCATCCCACAGATAAGCTTCAGATGACGCCAAAATAGGTTAGCATACGCAACATTAGCTTTTAGAGAATCGTGTTCAGTGAAACAGGGATTGGCCGCAGTTACGATTACTTTAATGGCTAAGACCAGCAACAACGAACCACAACTAGAACAGGCTGTCATAGGCTGTATGTCTTTATAGAGAGTCACCATATTCAACTCAACGATCAATTAATGTTTGCCATTGAATATTGATTTCAAGGGAAATAGAGATCCGTCAAATCAAGTTATGAACACCCGTCATTATCCCACTCCAAGGTCAACCTGGCTTTGGGAAGAGTACCAATTATATATCCCAATTCCTCAAAATATTGGCACCGCGTTGTTCACACAAAGGAACAGACAGTATGCAGAGAGGTATTTGATGATGGCATTGGGAAAAGATGGAATTTGAATCGGGTTGATGATCTTATGTGAAATTATCTAGTTTGGAGAACTATCAAAGCTAGAAAAACCATAAACAAAATGATCCATATATTTAACATGTCTATGATTTATTGAGAGACTCTTTGTGGTGAGAATTTAGAAATAGCCATGATATAAGGACACATTCAGGGGAGAGATAAACCAAAGGACCCTAGGAATTAAAACAGGGGGTTACCAGCCATAATCCGAAATTGGAAATCCGATCTCTGCCCATCCTGATTCTTGATTACGCTTTCACTCATCATGATTCATTAATAATATGTCAAGATTATTACAGCATTTCAGGTATGTCTTTGGCCGTTTGCTACTTGCAATAATTTGATTGTCATATATGAATAATAATAGCACACCGGTTCGTCTCTCAAGTGTAAACAAAAAGAATTCGAAACGTTAGGTCAACCTTTGTATACGTGGTTTCGATCTCAACCATCAACACAGTCGTTGTCGAGTCCTCCGCAGGCATTTAGATAGACCTCACCTACTTCAGCATCTGCTTGGCCCATAGAACCAGAGAGTCCATATGCCATACAGAATTTACTCACTGTACCATAACATTGGTGGGAGATAGTACACTACTGTACTTGGGAAACCAGGGAACAGCCACAACGACCACAAAGCTTTACACCTAGTGTCCTTCTCATAGGTGAGGCGCGCTGCAATTTAGCTAAAATGAATGCGAACACTCTGATGAGCTTACCAGTACATTATTCTTAGGACATGTAACGTCACAAGAGTAAGTTCTGCTTTTGCAGCACAAAGGGCTATAATTTAATTTTATTATAGACATCAAGTCGGCCTCCTCCATAATCAAGATAGGAGGTTATCGAACCTTGGAAGCTAATTATTTACCGGGCTCCAATTTCTTATTTAGGTTACGTATAAAGCTACTGTGCAAAGCCCATTGAACCTCGCCATGTACAAAGGGTACTCAGAAAAATCAATGCCCCAAACTCTCAGTTCTGAAATCTGCAAACGAACATGTAGTTATTAAGCTTATGTAGAGTATCGTTATGGAAAAACAAACTCTTTCGGAAGTTTGACCATATTAAATTTCTTCAACTGAAGAGAATAGAAGTTGAAAATAACAGGGGGAATTCTACATTGATTTTGAGTTCTGGGAGTCTGGCTTTGTTTTATAGTTATAGTTGAGCGAGACGCAGCGGATATGTCAAAACCATGCCGCCAACCAAGGCGGCACCCTTTTCCTTTCGCCTTATGTCGCCACCCAGATAGAAGATTGTGATGAATGGGAAGTATTTACTGAGAGCTCAAACAAATAGAATCCATTGAGACTTAAACGTTTGTCCAGCTTGGTATCCCTATTCCCCACTAAGTTACTGACGAATCCTGTTACCTCCATAGAGACAGCAAAGGCCTTGGTGTGTGTTCCTCTTCTGCAAAAAAACAAACCATTGGAATCGAACATAAAAGAATCGATGAATTGAAATGAAATCTTTTAAATTTTGGAAGCAATGATAATTCTATCATGGGCCTCCCAAGTCTTACAACCATGTAATCGGCATTTAGCAGAACAAGAACTCACGTCAATCTATCAAATTTGTAGCCCTAGGAATAAGGCAAAACAAAGAGTTACGAGTATATTACTTTAGAGCCTTGTTACTCTATATATGGCATATTTACATCCTACAGAGAATAATACTTTTATACAATGTCATGCAGTTGAGACTGCCCACTGTGAAGTATTTCAGTTTCTTGAACGCATTTGGCGTGCTAATGGGGCGTTTCTACTTAAAAGCTCTCTCATATAATAATTAAAGCGCAGTGACACTCAGCACAATTGGTAAACACCGTATACCACAGAAGCAACACCAACCAGTAACCCAATGGTGACCACATCGGTCTTGAACTTCTCCTGTTCAATCTCCTTGGCCATGCCGTAGTCCAACTGCTCTCTCTTCAGGACTTGATCTCTGATCTTTGTTGGCTTCGGAGTGATGCCTTCGGGGATATTTTCTGGGTACATGGAATCCAAAAACTGTTCAATCTTACCGATAGTGATACCTAATCTCAAGTAGTTTGGATCTGATGGGTGGGATTTGTGATGGATCTTTCTCAAGTATTGTCTAAAGATCAAGGCACATCCTTTCAATGTTCTTGACTCCAAGATGAGCTTCACGGTGGTTCCCTTTCTGATCTTGATGTGCTCAGTCAACACCTTTGGGTTTTGGAACACAAGTTCCAATGTCGCAATAGCCATCACCTGAGGGATGGCACAAAAGTTGAAACTAGTCTGTTCCTCCACAAGTGACAAATATTGTAACACATCAATCACATGGTCCAAGGCATTGCACACCAATTCTGAAATACAGTTTAATCCTGCCTCTTGATTCTCTGGTAGCATGAATTTACGCAACTCATCGGTATACTTCCCCCAGATCTCCCTTGGCCAAAAGGCACGACCATCTTTTTGATCCTCTTCGTAATCTCTAATGATGTTGGTCTTCTGTAAGAACAGACCCATACCCTTAAACAATTGAATATTTTCTTTAAGTTGTTCATTGCCAAATTGTGCAATGACAATCAACTGTGTGAGCCCATCACCAACCAGACCGGCGACATAGTAACAATAGAGATCATAGTCCTCGATAGTAAGGAGTCCATTAGAATTGAAGTCGTCATTCTCGATGTAATCAGCCATACCATTGCCCATCTTCTTAGTGATCTCTTTAATGACTCTTTGGTACTCCGGTTTCAACTTGTGATATTCGGCTAATACAACATCAAATTCGACAAGGACACATCTATCTTTCTCGTCTGGGTGGTTCCCATCGAAAGTCCAATCTTTTGTTTCTAACTTCTCGTCAAATGTTCTCAAGACTGGTAACTTAATGGCGTTATCAATGGTCATATCGTCCTCCACGGTATCCAAGGCTCTTAGGACCAAATAGAAGATCATAATGGCATCACGTAACTCCGGGTGTAGTTCCTCGATGACAGCAGCGAACGAACGAGAGGTTGTATTCAACAATTCCGAGCATCTCTTCAAATTTGGCGCTTCTCTAGAATGGTCACGAGGATGTTGATTCTTTCTAAACAACTTACTGTGAATCACTCTGTTAGTCGCTTGTATTGAGCTGAAAAAAAAAGGAGAAAGGACCCACTATTGCAACACAGCTTGCAATTCCGTCGGATGGGACAGCAGTTGCACAAGTTTACCCATCGTTCACCCAGTATTTGATGTCGTTGTGGATGTTGTTCGTTTATGTGTTGGAAAAGCTTTCGAGGGCTTTCGTTCGTATCGCGTCGTTTAGAAACGCTGGAATGACAGAGATTCCCGTATCGGGGATAATTGGCAGGAGGAGAATCCTAATTAGGAAATTTTCTTTGATTGCGGTTTCGCAATTACCGAATCAGGTGAAATTAACGAATATTCTAACCGTTTTTGGCTTTAGATGGAACAAGTTAAAATTACTTCGAACTTGAACTCCCTGTTAGAGTTTACATTCGTTGTAAAATCATATGAATAATACCATAATGATACTAGATGTTGCACAGGGCATTGACGCCACCGAGGGCGTTGATCCAGAGTTGACCGGTAAAGAGTGTATTATTCTCATGGAACGCCAAACATGGCTCCCTGATTTCACTTTGGGCTTTAGCTAAGTCGTTATAATTCGGCTCAGTGTTGATAAATGTGGAGTAGGCGATCCAATCGAATATTTCTGGCTTCTGTTGTTCACCATATTCCAAGTTTTGTAAACGATGAATCAACTCATCTTGTGGTAACCAACTCATGATGAAACTTCTATACCCATCAACGTGTTTTCCAATAATACCGTTGATATTATTCATAGAGGGATATTCTGGGATATAAACCACAAAAGTCTCAATATACTCATATCCGAATCTCTCCAGCCCAGTGCCGTTTGATGGAGTAAAAGCAAAGGAGTATTGTAATCCAAAGATATTGACCAAGTCAAACCCCAAAGTTTGACCAAACACTGGGAGTGTCACTGCTTTGAATTTCTTGTTCAGCAACTGGATGATATATGTCATTGTCAGGATCTTGATACCGATTGCATACCCTTTAACACAGAAGAACATCTGGAAGGGTACAAGGAAGACGTTACCTTGAGTGATTTCCCCCGGGATGACCTTACACCACCCGTCGGCCCACGAGGTGAAGACTGTTGCAATAGTGCTCATCCATGGAGTGAAAACCTCACTGACAAAGTCTAGTTGGGAAATTGTGTTGTTCATGGTGCTGTCCATTTTGCAAGTTTTGACCGTTTTGTTGTTATGAGAGAGAGAGAGGGAAGAAATAGAGGAATAGGAAAGAGAATGGTGAATATATAGAGCACTTGATGAAAAGCTCGGAAGTAGAAGCTTAAGAACTCAGGAGCCAGCTTTGAGAATAACGATAGAGTTCTCAAAGAATCTTATGAATTCCTCTTAAGAACGCACCAACGGAATTCCGCATGATGTAGAGCCGTAATATCTTCTGTTCGGAGGCCAGAAAAGTCACCAGGAATCAGATAATATCGTTTAGCTCCTTTAGTGCTTTCAATAAGAGCATATGCATCCGAGAATTATTTTTTAATGATTCACCATTCTCATAACACTCCAATCTAAGTGCTTTTCCTACTAATTAGAAGGTGGTCGGTCCGTTCAACTCGTATAGAAGGAAAAACGGTAAGAGACAATGATAGTACGCTATTCCTATGAACAAAGCGGTCAACTGCGCAACTAAGACCTAGATTCTATCCAATTGGCAATCTGGATCATGGATAGAGTTGGAAGTCCACCTGGAACCAACTAGGGACTGCTGGAGATTCTGAGAACTATCCGCCATATTTCCAGGCGATAGAAAAAAAAATAGACCGAGGCCGATAAGGAAACGGTTGGGAAAAATTCAACGAAGAGCTCGAAAGTACCACAGCTAGCGAATAGACCACGCAGAGAGGACAGGATGACGCGGATCCACAGCAGGCTCGAGGATAATAGAGTACAGGAGCTCGACGAGCTGCTCACCCAGTTGAAGCCGCTGATCCTTGACCACATCGCCAGAAGCACAGAGCGTGGGGCATCCATTGGGTCCAGAACCACTCCTCAAGAGTTGATCCAGTCTGTACCCTTGGAGACCCCATTGGTTGGATATGGCACAAAGGGTGTCTACAGGGTGTTTGAACAAATATTGCATCACTCTGTCGTGACATGGCACCCAGGATTCTTGGATAAGCTGTATGCCTCAACAAATCCTATCGGTGTCATCTCTGATCTTCTCTTGAGTTTGTTGAACACGAATAGTCATGTCTTTACGGTATCTCCCCTATTGACACTGATTGAGAAGAAGGTTGGGAAGTCGTATGCTGGTCTGTTTGGATTCAATGGCGAGTTTGCAGGTGGGATGACCTTCCCTGGTGGATCGTGGTCAAATATTACAAGTTTGCACATGGCAAGATCTATACTTTACCCTGATACGAAGACGCATGGGAACGGAGATAATAAGTTTGTGATTTTTACTTCTGAGCACTCACACTATTCATTGGAGAAGGCTGCCATACTCGCTGGATTGGGTTCGCAGAGCGTTGTCAAGGTGAAGATCAGTAGTGATGGATCCATGGACCCCCATGACCTGGAAAATCAGATTATCAAGGCCAAAGAAGAAGGCTGCACGCCACTCTATGTGAATGCAACTGCTGGTACTACGGTATTAGGGTCTTTCGATCCACTGCTTAAGATCTCAGTCATTGCCAAAAAATATAACATATGGTTCCACATTGATGGTAGTTGGGGTGGTAATGTCATCTTTAGTGACAAGTATAAAAATAAGATGCATGGATCACACTTGGCAGACTCGATAACGGTGAATCCACATAAGTTGCTTGGGGTGCCAGCTACATGTTCTTTTCTTCTTGTCCCTGATGAACGTGTCTTCCAAACTGCAAATTCTTTGAATGCCCCGTATCTGTTCCATAATAGGCACTCCGAAGAGACTTTCTACGATTTAGCAGACGGTACCATGGGATGTGGAAGAAGACCTGATGCCTTGAAGTTGTATATGGGATGGTTATACTATGGTGCCAAAGGGTATGAAGAGAGAATCAACCATGCATATGAGATTGCCGGTTATTTTGCTAGCAAGGTGGCATCTAACCCACAAAAGTTCAAGCTGGTATCTTCCAATCCACCTCCTGCACTGCAAGTGTGTTTCTTCTTCAACAAAGATGGCAAGTTTGATGATTCAGAGGTGAATACGTATACCACGAGGGAGGTCGTGAGCAAGTTGCATGAATCGGGAAGATTCCTCATTGATTACTCGCCAGCAAGTGGCATCCCAGGAGGTGAGTTCTTCAGAGTTGTTTTCATCAGTCCAGTGGTTGATAGTGAGCTTGTGGATGAGTTGTATGATTCCATGTTACGCTTGGGAGACTCTCTTTAGACTCTTGTATATAAATATATTCACACAACTATGTACATGACCACACACCCTTAGCATCACTCCTTACTCTGACTGTCCAGTATTTGGAGCTTCTTGTACTCCTCGACGGCATTAAAGTTGCCACTGCTGAGGTTCTCAAACTGCTGGTCGTACTTACCCGTCGAGAGAGGAGCGTTGCCCCTGAAACGCTTCGACATGTCGAAGAATCCCTTCTTGCATTCCCAGAAAGCTTTCATCTGCGCCTTGCAGAGCTCCGGAAGGTCCTTTGTGAGCTCTGGGTTCTCGATACATTCTGTTGGTGTGTGTCTCTCTATGAGCACGCAGGGAGATCTCTGCAGACATACAGCGACAGCAAGTCTTTGATCTTTGCAACTATCCCGCTGTTAGTTTCCACACTCTCATTCGGACGATCGCAAACACTCACCTTCCTCCCATTTCTGATCTCTTTTGTTTCTTCCTGGGTTTTGACTCGGTTGAAGTTAAGCAGAAGTTCCCACAAGTTTTTCCCATCCATCAGCAAGGGGAAAACAGAAAGGAAAACACGACCACAGGCAGGGCCGTATTGTGAAGCACCCACAAACCCACGCAGTCTCAGAGCTCCTCAACAGCGTCCAAGGGATGACGTTCAGCTTTGTGCCCGGTGAGCCTTCGAAGCAACCGCAGGCTGTTGCGCAGGCGCAGTGGCGCACCCACTTAGTGACGGCGTACTGCTCAGGAAACAACCTCATCGTCCTGTCTGATGACATGAAAAACCTCCAGACGATCTACCTGGACTGTGATGCTCAGGCTGTTGATGTTGACCCTCATTCAGGTGCAATTGCGGTCGCAGTAGGGTGCCAGGTGGTGGTGTATGAGCCCATGAATGAGTTTATGAAACAACCCAGGTGGCAGTTCTGTTGTCGGATGACCCGTGAAGATGACCATTCTCAGGTCAATTCGCTCAGCTGGGGTCTTGAAGGTGAGATCGTTACAGGCTCGGATTCATTGACTCTGTGGAGTGTGAAGAAAGAGTTTGGTGAAGTGAAAGTATCAGTGCTATGGTCAAAAAAACAGGCTGCACCTGTGTATTTGACCAAAATCTCACAGGATTCCACCTTGATTGCCAGTTGTGGCAAGTATGATCGACTATTGAAAGTGTGGAATAGGGTCTCGTTCGCTGAGAATTCGCTATTTGATATGACGCTCCTATTGCACCCACAATCAATCACTGAGATCCGTTGGAAGAAGTTTGATCCACAAAACTTACCCAAACCTGACACATTCACTAATACACTCTATACACTATCCAAAGATGCCACATTGAGAATTTGGTCTAGCCATGAATATGAAAACTCTCATATCATTCAACACTGGGGGTCCATCGATCTCTATGATGGCTCAACTGATCGGAAGGGGAAAAGGTTCGTGTGGACGTTAGATCAACATCTTGTGGAATCGGTGATACACATTGCCATCAAAAAAGGAGAAAGGATATCATGTCAAGATATCATAAACCACGACATGGCTTTTATCATTAATGAGGAGGGTTGCTGTACAGTGTACCCAATGAGGCAGCTTTCACAAAATCCGCCAAAGTTATTGGACTTGGACTCAAAGCATAAGAGACACATCAGGTTGAGATCACCCTCGATGATAAAGGCACCGGAGTTTGTACATTTCGCCGAACCACTGTTGACTTCACAAGGTGAGATCTCATTGTTGATTCATGACCTGAACGGTATCATCCGACATGTTAAGACAGATCTCAGATTTCTTTGGACCGAGGACCTGGAGGAAACAGGATACTTGTCTCATAAGTTGAGTGGCCATTTGAAATCTATCCAGAGAATCATCAAAACAGGTAATGGTGAGGCAATGTTAACATGTTCAAGATTTGAAGAAAATGCCATTTGGGTACCCCAACAGCTCAAGGATAACACCACGCTAAATAAGAAGTCATCAGTGAAGACTCCAAATCCAATATCTCAAGCTATTGTCTTTGATGATGGGAATCAACTCTTGACAATCTGCGGTTCAGAGTTGATACTGTGGGATACCACTAATAAAGTCGCAAAGGAATCATACAGATTTGGCATTTCAGCGGACTCTGAACCAGAATGCTTCTCGATAATCCCAATTGAACCACATGATTATGATAAACACTTTGTTGTGGCCATCTACAAGCATCAGACAAAGGCTTGGTTGGTTACTCGTGACAAGATTTCTTCCTTCGATATTCAGAAATTGCCAGTGAGTCACGAGGATATACATTTGATTGCACCAACAGATCCAGTAAGTCCAATAAGAATTACAGGCAAGGAAATTCTATCCGTGATTGATAAGAAGGGTCAACTGAGAAGATTTTATGCAAAGATCGAAAACGACGAGATCAGATGGACTGAGGCCCCAGTTATGTTCTCAAACATCTCAAATGCTTCATACATTTGTGGATCCACAGTGGATAAGTTTGCTATTGTAGATGAATCCAAGAAGAAACTGACAATTTGGGACTTGAACAGAAGTGTCTTGGAGTATGAAGAAGTTTTTGACGACCCAGTTCGTGATATCGATTGGACCAGTACCAAGAACAAACAAAGTATCTTGGCAGTTGGATTTGATCACTATTCCTTGTTATACACTCAACTGAGATATGATTACACGAACAAGACGCCACCGTTCCTCGCAATCAAGAAGATTGATATTCAATCCTATACAACACATATAATTGGTGACTCTGTTTGGCTGAAAGATGGTACATTGGCCATTGGATCGGGTAATCAGATTTTTGTTGCGGATAAGAACTTGAATATGCAGGATAAGTTCACGAAGAAGTCCATTGGATCGAGAAACATTGTTTCTAATGATATCATCACATTGTGTTCAGTGCTCAACGGTACGCTACCCGTGTATCATCCTCAATTGTTGATTCAATGTTTATTTAATGAGAAATTCTATCTTGTCAAGGAGGTGTTATTAAGATTATTCTTGAAGATTCGTGAGTTGGAACTTTCTGGTGAGTCTGTTGATCAATTAGGTTCAACTTTGGGGTTAGATATCTCCAAATTCTTTGCAACGACATGGGTCAAGAGCGATGATTTTGAGGAACCTTTCACTGAATTCAACTCCCATGTGGCAGAGCTATTGAAAGAGAAATTGATGAACCATCCATTACCGTATCTGACAAGACATCAACAGATCACGCTGATGAGTGCCATCGAAACAGTTGTCGATATCAATGATAAGATCACGTCCGTTGATGACAATGGGCTAAGATTTTTTCTGGGTATGAAATTATTCCAATTACACAAGGGAACGCAAGAGAGACTCACGATGAGAGATATTAATTGGGCTCTTCATAGTGAAAATAAGGAATTGCTGCTTCAGCTGATTGAGTCATCCGTTAAAGATGGTAAAATCCTATGGTCGACTGCAAAGGACTATCGGCTGGCTTTTTGGTTACGCTATGAAGATCTGATGCGCACGTTTGAATCCATTGCTCGTAACGAGTTCACGAATGGCGAAGCGAGAGATCCAAGCAAATGTGCCATATTCTATCTATCTCTCAAGAAGAAACAAATCTTGTATGGTCTTTGGAGAACAGCATCTGGACATCCTGAACAGTCTAAGATGATGAATTTCCTCAAGAACGACTTCCGCGAAGAGAGGTGGAGGAAGGCAGCTTTGAAGAATGCATTTGTTCTTTTGAGTAAGCATAGATATATGGATGCTGCATGCTTCTTCCTCTTGGGTAGCTCTCTGAAAGATGCTGTAAATGTATTGGTCAAACAGGTCAACGATGTTCAATTGGCCATTGCTGTGTGTCGTGTCTCTGAAGGTGATGATGGTCAAGTACTGAAAGAATTATTGACCAAATATTTACTTTCAGATGCAGTTTCCAACGGCGATAGATGGACAACTAGTTATATCTATTGGAAGTTGAGAGAGCAATCGAGATCGATACAGGCATTGGTTAGATCACCAATTGACATATTGACGAAAAAAGAGAAGACCAATATCGTTTTGAATGAGAGATCGAGATCTTTTATTGAAGATGATCCGTTGCTGATTGTATTATATAAGAACTTGAGAGAAAAGAACGTGAACTATTTCGAAGGCTCGTTGCAGATCACACCACAACAGGAGACTGAATTCATCGCTCGTGTCGCCTGTATCTATACCCGAATGGGATGTGACTACCTCTCTGTGGATCTTGTGAAGAATTGGACATTTGTTAAAGTTCAAGACTTCAAGAAGACTGATAGTATGGTAAACCTCCAAAGAGCTGCAGATAAAGGCACTGAGAGCATGTTGGAGAAGTACGGTCTCTCAGCAGCCGCTAGAAGGAGAACTTCGATTCTTACCGGATTTTCCACGAATGATACGAATGGCGGCGATAGTAGTGGGTTGAGCATCTTGGAGAAGTATGGATTAGCATCTGATTCTATCAAGCGTAAGGAGGAATCACAAGGAGAAGAACCAAAACATAATAATTATACTCCTCCACCACAAGCTGCATTCCAAGAACCAGATATGAGTTCGTTTAACTTCGGATTCTGAGAGATATTCTTGATATATATTCTAAACGATATGAAAGCGATGACGATATATAAAAATAAGATGAGCATTATGACATGAGAGATTTCATCACTAGATGCGATAACGACATCCACCTCCTCTCATAAGAGTTTGCTAGACAGAATAAATGGAAGAGTAAAGTGTAGACCAAAGAAGACAGAGTTGCTAACGCATATAATGTCAAGAGTATGACATTCACGGTATCAGCAAGGATTCCATCATGCAGTCCCAGTATCGGCTTGAAACCCTGCTGTAGCACAGAATATGATTTGAAATCGACAAGACTTGATAAAAAGTGATCGAATTGGCGTAAATCACTTTGGAACAGGCGTAATAAGTCATAAGTTGCATATATGATGAAGATAGGGGCAACGAGAGGGACTGTGACTTTGACGAAAGATCTTGTGCCAGAAAAGAGCTTTGCTAGGACCATTGCTCAATGGAATAGTTGTTGATGGCTTAGGTGAGAGATGTTATAGCACTTGTGGTGGGGGGGGGGGGGGGGTCCCTGATAGATTGCTGGGGTGATGTTTCGAAGTGTTTGTGTCTTGAGCTTTCAGTACGGCTCTCTGAACGAGGGAACTTAGAAGGATGCTAACTTTGAATAGACACAAATCAAGTAGTCATTAGCATGGTAATCAATAAGTACAAGCTCACTTATTCATCATGAATCATCAACTTCGAGAAATAGGGGTAAAAAGTTCGACGCAAAGGCGGAGATTCACCGTTGGAATTGTGCATTTGCCGGCATACTAAGAAAACCGACAGAACCAACCATACAAAGAAGTGGAAGAAAATTTGGCTATGAACAGATGAGCATTTGAGTATACACATATAAGACTTCAGTTACCGAAGTAGTTTCTAAAGTAGTTGATGATCACGAAACGAGGGACCAACGAGCCGAAAAGACTGAGGAAGCGGGCGCCAAACCCAACATACTGGACAGAACTGTTATCCTCTCCGTACAGCAAGTCAAACAATTTATAGTGAAGTTTCCTTATACTATCACCCTTTAGCCCGAAGTTCTTTCTATTGTTGTTCGTTGTGATGTTCAATGCACCAAGTTTCAAGTTAGTGATGTTGAGAGAATCGTAGTCATTACTCAAGTTTCGACTTAGTTCTTGCAAAAGAGTTGATATGATATTCTCAGTTGAGTGGTATGGTAATGACAATGATGATGATATAGTCGGTGTAATGAAGATGATGTTTGAATCATATTTCTCAGCAATACCAATGAGCCCATTAGTTAATAGGCTCAAGGGTAACAGTGCTTTTTGATTCATATTGGAAGTCCACGTAGAAGTTGAGATCAAGTGGAATTTACCAGTTGGGAAGTATAAGTCGGGTACAAACACAATACCAACAAGTTCTAACTTATTTGGAGATGCGCCTTGGAATGGGATATGGTCAGAGGATAACAGATAGTCAAACTTGCGTAGTTGTTCTGCATTGAACCCCTTGTCATCGAAATCAACTGAGAGAACAAGACTTTTAATATCCTCAGATGCTTCATTGACAAAGAACTTGTGATCTGCTGTTGTGCCCGTAGAGGTAATATACACAATGAACCCTCTAGTTGAGAGATCATACGCGATGTGTCTTGTCAGAGGATCAGTCACGGAACCGACAACAAGAACAACGTCCTTTCTAGCGCCATTGGCTAACCTGTGTGCTCTTCTGCGATATTTCACAGGTTTATAGAATCTCTTAATGGCTACACCACTAACACCCAGAAACACAGTGATTGCGGCCAGAGACCACTTATTTTCCTGGATATAAGAAATCCCCACAGTGGTCCAAGCAGCGTCTGGTCTCTCAACGGTGTCTATATCAGTGCTGGATGTACTTACAGTGTTCACAACATAGTCCCTGACTTTGGATGATGTATCAGTCAGAGTATTGAACGTATACTGTGCTGCTCTCTTGGCTTTCTGGGACCAGTTAAACACCGCGTCAAATGTCTTATCCACAGGGTCCATGATAAAAGCGTCCAGTCCCTTACTTCACCTCTTTAATCTCTGCAGTTATGGTATAGAACAATCTCACAAAATCGTTCTGTACACCTCCGCAATCGAGACTTATATATCCTGATTTGAAAGGTAAATCCCAAAAGAGAACAGCAACTCTTCAAATCAAGAACATCTGGACACCTTCTCGGTGGGCTGCTCCGAAAAATCCGAGTGGCCTCGGAGGCTGCGAGATTTGAAAGTTTCGCCTTCTAAAACAGCCAACGACTCACAATTGAAAGGCTTCAAGAATATCAAGATGGGAATTAACAATCCTGTACCAAGAAGCTTGAAAAACGAAACTAAGTACGTTTGTATTTGCACCCCTCTTCTAACGGCGTGAATAGCAGTACTAACACCCTCACAGAAAGGCCGCAAAGATCCTTGCCTCCTTCGTCAAGCCTAATCAGATACTTGGTGTAGACCAGGTCATTCCTCCTGATATCCTCCAGAACGCAAAGGGACTTGCCATCATCACTGTTCTGAAAGCCGGGTTCCTCTTTTCGGGAAGAGCAGGTTCCGGTGTCATTGTCGCTAGGCTGCCTGATGGTTCATGGTCACCTCCTTCTGCCATTGTCACCGCTGGTGCTGGTGCTGGTGGTCAAATTGGGTTCGAATTAACCGATTTCGTGTTCATACTTAATACAAAGGAAGCTGTCAACTCATTTGCCCAGGCCGGGTCCATCACCCTGGGTGGTAACGTTTCTGTCGCTGCTGGTCCATTAGGTAGAAACGCTGAAGCTGGTGGAACCGCTTCTTTGAAATCCGCTGCAGCCATCTTTTCCTATTCAAAGACCAAGGGTCTGTTCGCAGGTGTCTCGCTAGAAGGCTCTGCTATTATTGAGAGAAGAGAGGCCAATAGAAAGTTCTACGGGAACAATTGTAAAGCTAGGCAGATCTTAGCAGGAAGAGTGGATGCTCCGCCAGAGTGTGAGGCATTGTTCAGAGTCTTGGAATCAAGAGCCTTCACAAAGAGAAGACCAGGTGACTATTATGACGATGATTATTATGATGACATTCCAGATTTCGATTCTACTGAGACGGATTCATTAGATAATGGAAGAAGAAGAGCTGGCAGCGCCTCAAGATCCTATGGAAGAGGTTCAAGATCAAGATCAAACACTAATTACTCTGATGATTCTGACGATGATGACTATTATAATAGCAGAGGTACATCTTCAAGAACTAGAGCAGAGGCTTCAAGATCATCGAAACCGTCATCTTGGGAAGATGATGTCTATGACCGCCATGGCTCTTCAAAATCAGCTGATATTGATGATTTGGACAGAAAATTCAGAAAATCATCCATCAGCGATAAACCAGCGTTCTCTCCAAGAACTGAAAGCAAACTAAAGGGACCGAAGGCAATTGCCCTATATTCATTCGAAGGTGAACAATCAGGTGATTTGCCGTTCAGAAAGGGAGATGTCATCACTATAGTAAAGAAGTCTGAATCTCAAGATGACTGGTGGACAGGAAGAGTGAATGGTAAAGAAGGTATTTTCCCTGCAAACTATGTCGAATTAGCTTGAAGTTTCTTCCTCTCTTTTTTTATTTAACATACAAACAATGACTCACAATTATGAAAGAGAACATGCTTTATCTGTGTAGATATTTAACTTTGATCTGTAAGGTGCAAACGGCAATAACTCTATAGACCACGAATATAGCAGCAATGACACCCATATCCACAGCAAAATTAGAAGTGAGCTTATACTGTTGCAACACAGCTTCACCAGTGTCCAAAGTACATTCATACCCACCACCAACACATGTAAAAGTTTGCCCTTGAAACCCCAATTGGGCACATGCCAATACGGCATACTTCAAAGGACTGATATAATTGAAAGCCTTGAAGAATACAGGCATGTTGATGGACATCGTACCAGCCATGAAGATACCGATCGTCAAGAAATTGGAAAGGATATTCGTAGCAATACCCAAATGGTCAAAGATAGTGTTGAACACTATACCGATGCTCTCACCACAGTTTATCACTAGTACTGTCATATAGAACATGGTAAAGAACATTTCAGCATTACGTGGCAATCCGATAACCAAGACAATGAAGATAGAGAAGATGAACGAACAGACGATCTCGAAAGGAATCTCATTAAGGAAATAACACAGCATAAACGTGGAAGTGGAATAGATACCATCTTGATACTCCTGATAGAATGTAAACTTCTCATTTGGGTACAACGCCATATTGTTCAAGAATCCCACATAATACATGTTTAGGACATTCTGAACCAGACCAAGTCTGTTACCAATCGATTCAGAGTTATTTCTCAAAGGTGAAAAGAATAGGGCATGAATCACAGAAACTCCACAAGGTTGACCAATACGACAGAATAACACATCAGGCGATCTCATTAGCACTTTGAATTGTCTCTCTAACACAGGTTTGAAACAGATAGAGAAGCTCTGTGTCCTCTTAACAAGATGCTCGAATGGCTCAGTGTTATATTGACTCACTATAGCATCCTTCTCAGCAACATGACGATTCTCCCATTCAGAGATCAATCTTTGCATAGTGGAAACTTCACCTTCCTCTCTCTTGCTGACAACATCAAGCATATAATCGGCAAAGTTCATGTTGTGTTCAGGTTCATAATCCAATCCTCTGAAATAAGATATCAGATCCGAAGGAGCACCATCGTACAGGACATTTCCATCCCCAAGCAACAAAATGTTATCAAACTTCTCGAACATTTCGAATTTCGGCTGGTGGATCGTCATGATGATGGTTTTATTTTCAGTTTTGGCCAAATCATCCAACAACGAAACGATACTTGAACTTGTAAAGGAATCTAAGCCAGAAGTTGGTTCATCCAAGAGCAAGATCTTAGAATTGTTCAAGAGCTGAATAGCAATAGAGACACGACGCTTCTCACCACCAGAGATACCCTTTGTATAAGCGTCACCAATAGGAATATTGGCAACGTCACTCAATCCCATCTTGCGCATCAGTTCGTTAATAATATTGGGAATCTGTGAATGTCTTGAAGGATCAAGACGTAATCTGGCCTGGAAGAACAAAGTCTCACGAACAGTCAGGGTTGGAATCAAGACAGAGTCTTCTTGTACAACATAAGATGTGATCTTTGAGAGGAACTGAGGTGGGATATCAAAACCGTTCAGTTTCATACCACCAGTGAAACCAAGGTAAGATGCAGTGCGTCCGGTGAGCATGTTCAACAAAGTTGTCTTACCAGATCCAGAGGGACCCATGATGACATTGACACCTGGTCTGAATTCGACCGAGACATCTTTCAAAAGGTCCTTAGACAAAAATGGACGACGTAGCAGTTTGTTCAAGACGACCTTTGGCTTTACGAAAAGAGTGATACCATTCAAAGAAATGGTGATTCTATCATCAAATGATTTTGTCAGGTGAACCTCAGTTTCAATTGGATCCAAAGGAGTGAACTTCAGCTGATCAAACTTGGATGATCTCTCTTTAACAATCTTCACTGAATCACGACGAGTCTCATACCAGAGCCAAAGTGCACTTGCGATATAGAAACCAAAGAACCAACCAAAAGCAGCCATCAGTGGTGTCAATTTCCAATCTTTTGGGAATCCCAAGTTCACCAAGACAGCAGTTCCCGAATATTCAAAACACATTTCTTCAGAATCATAAGGGCAGTCACCCATATAGTTGGAGTAGTTGTTGGACAGCAAGGAACCAAAGTTATACCAGAAGTTGGAGATGTACTTGGTCCATCTCACATAGACGGGCATAGTCTTTGCATTGACGAAATAACCACATGCAGAGTTCTGTAATTGGTAATAGAGGGCACTGATCAAACTTGCAGTAGAGAACTTATAAGCACCAGCGACAAAACAGAGATGTCCAACTGCTATACCAATCATGTAAATGAGTAAATTATTGATATAGAAAATCCCAAAATTCGAAGTTGATTCTATGCCCCACATGTAGTAGGTAACCACTGACCATATCACAGTACATGGTATGTCCTCCATGAGCATCTTCGCGAACCGACGGCCAATAAACCACGCAGGAATGGTATACATACCCTCTTTACGTTCCCTTAGCAAGAACTTACCTTCCGTCATACAGAGCCTTTGTATCTCATACATCATTGGTGCAAAACCAAGAACTTCACAACAGACATAAAGTGCAGAAGTCGTGGATCTAATACCTGCAAGCGAGCTACCAGGTCTCAAGAATAGCCAACCACAAATGACCGAGAGAATCGTCATTGTGACTTGCAACATTATCAATGATTCGAAATCACGGAGAGTGAGACGAACGGTACGACTAAAGAGGACTTGTATCTGTCCCAATAGAGGAAGATGCTCAATGTGTTTCGTCTTGATGAGTGGAGATCCAGAAGCAAAAGTGTTGATAAAGTTAAGAGGCTTCAAAGGTTGCGAAGTCTTCCAATTGGAGATCAGTTGATGAACACGCTTCTGAGTCGTAGCTTCAATCTCTTTAGAATCAGTTTTGTCAATAGATGAGATCCGTAGTAAGAAATCAGCAAAATTAGAATCAAGATCAGACGAATCCTTGAAGTGGTCAAAGTACTCATAACCAGCTTGCAAAGTACCAGTGAAGATCATATTACCACCTTTAGCCAGGACACAGATCTCATCAACGGACTCCAAGATCTCGAAACGAGGTTGGTGAATAGTCAAAATGACCGTGATACCGAAATCAGCAGCCAGCTTCTTCACGGTATTCACAAGATGGATCGACGTATTAGAGTCCAGCCCAGTAGTTGGTTCATCCAGGAAGAGGACCTGTGGCTTTGTCAAGAGTTGGATTGCCAAAGACACACGACGACGTTCACCTCCACTCAGCGTGGTTCTGTATTGGAAATCACATACTCTTGTATGTCTAACTTTGCTCAAACCGAGGCTGTCAAACAAAAAGTCAATCAAATGTGCTCTTTCCTCTTTAGAGGTGTTTGGTATTCTCAATTTCGCAGTGAACTCCAAAGTCTCTTGTACAGTGAGCCCAGGATTGAAGATATCCTCTTGGATCATATACGAGATATTTGGGTCACTAGGTGCATATTCAACCATACCCTCAAACTTGAAAGGATTATCACTTTTAGTGGCAAAGTTCATCCTCGAGGCTAATGTGTTCAAGAACGTGGTCTTACCACTACCCGACCCTCCAAGGATAGCCAGCACTTTACCCGCTTCAAGATCTAAGCTCAATCCACCTAGGATCTGTTTAGAGTGCCCGCTGACATCCTCAATATCACGGTTCTCCTTCTTCTTGTGCTTCCCTGTGATTTTAGACCACCAGCTGGGTTCATTAGTGTCATTGGATTTGTTCAAGTTCACTTTCAGGTCCCGCACGCTTAGAGAGACTCTTCTCTCAGGAGCAACGTACAACCCAGAACTCATTCTTTATCACTTTGGCTTCTAGCAAAGACCCCCAACCAAGAATTAGAGAATTAGCACCTCTTTTATAGCCTTACAAACAGTAACAAGTCAGAACCGCATCGAACCGCCCAAAACAAGATATTTCGACCGAAACATCGGAGTTAATTGTGCTTACAAAGCTCCCAAGTTCCGTTCGAGGCGCAGGGTCCTCAATTAACCTCGAACGTACATCTTTTCACAGTATGATCTCCGCTCTGATGGACAATTACACCAAGCAATTACTAATCTTGATTCATATTGCTATTGAGCAAATTAAAATTGCCAAAAATACATTATAATACACGTCTACGATCTCTAGGTAATGACACGTCTTTTTCCCCTTTCTGTGGTCTTGAAGCGCAACATACATTTGAGAAACCCAAATGTGAAGCCCACAATAATTGTGAAGACAGGAAGGAATCATCTGTCAAGACCGAAATACTCAATAGTGTCAGCCAACTTCTGCTTAAGCAGATCCTCTAAGACTGGTTCATGTGCTTGGAGTCTTGCTAAATCTCTCTTAATACAGGCCAGATCGTTATGCCAGAAATGATCAGCCAAATATTGAACCACTCTCTTAATGTTTCTTGGTCGTGTTGCAACAGGATATTTCAAAAAATCAACATAACGTGGTAAAATCTTCTCCAAGTTAGAAGTCCAGTACTCAAGGGATTCAACTGTTTCACGTGGTTCCCTAAGAGATGCAGATCTGACAATACTAGTAGGCGGTAAATCGGAATTGATTCTACCTCTTGCTGGTCTTCCAACAGGAACTAAACGGAAAATTCCACCGCCGAATCGCTGCACAACTTGAGGTTGATGGTTCATTGGCGACATGTAAAAAGCCGGGTGTAGCTCCGTAGTACTTCTTGAACGTTTGATACTTGGCTCTGAAGGTGTTGGAATAGTCTGAGAATTGGTAGCAGTAGCTGTCGATGTTGGTTCAGGCTTCTTTACCAATAATTCAATATCTTCTTCGGATAATTCTGTCAAGGTTGCTTTAACATTAAAATCTGAGATCTCAACACCATTCAACTTGGCAAGAACACTTTTTGCGTCGTCCCTATTCGAAAATTCAATGTAACTTGTGTTCTCCTTTGAACTTGTAGGAGTGATATAGAACTTGAGAATGGATCCTTCGAAATCGTAACTCTTCAAAAACAACTTGAAGAAATTCTCACTCGTACCTGGTGGTAAGTTGTATAGGTGAAGCTTGTATGTTTTTGGATGATCATCCAGGCTCTTTGCAGGGTTAATGATATATGTGGAGTCCTTCTCAACTTTCAATTGACGTTGACGGTCGGCTTTCTTCAACGCTCTGACACATGTTATCTTATGTTTTTTATAACTGGATCTGTGGAGCTTTCCCACAGCTTTCGGACCATCTTGACTGTTCTTTAAAGTTACCATTGCCCAAGACGACCTATACTTTGGGACGTTCTCAATGAATATCTCAACAATCTCACCACATCCACTGAGAATAGTTCTCACATCAGCTGCAGTGGCGTCAACTGGAAGTCCCTTGAGGTACAATTGTTTAAAACCAAAGGTTTCTTGTGGCTGTTGTTGATGATATTCAGCAGATTCTGAAGTAGGGGTCAAAGTCTTGACTAGTGAATGCGTAAAGGAGTAGTCTTTTGGTATGGTCTTCTGAAAGGTCTCTGACACCTTAGCGCTATCGCTAAAGGTTCTTGAGGCTGGATGCCCTGGCATAGAAACTGGTGAATGTAGTGGTTCCTTCAAAGTGGAAGCCGATGATGAAGGAATTGAACTCTTGGTTTGATCTATTTTATTGGTTCTAATAGACTTAGGGATATGAATAGAACAGTATACTCTATATCCATAAAGAATCGTATCATTACACTCATCAACAAACGTCTCGGCTGTAGTCTTGTCCTTGAATGAAATGAAGCCTTGTCTCTTTTTGAAGTCAATCTTGCAAGACAAAATGGCACCATAGTTCTTGAAAGTCTCATAGAAAGAACGGAGAGTGCTGATCTTAATAGTGTTCAAATTGGAGATGAAGACATTTGTGCCCAAAAATGGCTTGTCTTTACCTTTCATAGATGGCATGATTCTGACTTCCTTAGATAGAAGAGTTGTGTAGTTAAGTTCTTCAATGGCTCTATTAGCCTCTTCTTGAGAGTCAAAGTTCACGTAACCATATCCAAGAGATAATTTAGTCTGTGGATGATAACAGATCTTCACAGAAGACAACGACTTGAACTTATCAAAGAACTTGTAAAGTTTTTCTTCGGTGACATCCTTATCCAAATCACCAACGTAAAGAGCTGTTAGCTTGCTTCCTGCCTGGTAGCTCTTAACAACTTCAAACGAATCATTTCCAGCAGAGTCATCAGCGTTGTCATTCGTACCAGACGATGGAGCGGGATTGCTCAGACCGGATCTGCTTGAAACGATGGACTTCACAAAATCATCATTATCACCATTCAACTTCTTAAAGTCCTTAAAGAGTTCAGTCATGCGCTCTCTGGAAGCATTCAAAGATATGGAGTTCAAGATGGCGAAGGAGTTCTGGGCCTTTATGTTACCACGGGACAATGGAGCGGCCATCTTGGTGGCAAGTGTTTATTATGTATGTATGTGTGCACTCTGAATTGAGAGTTTCAAACACAGAAGTGGGAGTTCAACCACCTGGGATAGATTGTATGAATTGTGGGTGTGGAAGGACTATCATTTTGGAAAAGGGCCAGTGAGTCGGCCCGATTCTGCTCTTATATTAGCGCTTTGTCTTTGTGGCACTTTGTGATGGTTGACCAACCACAAAGACGACAATATCTGATGACTAGGGTTTTTGGAGTGCAAACTTTTGAGGGCTTCAACGTTTCCGTGACTGCGTGTTAATGTGCTTCGTTTTCTTTTGAACTTTTTGTGTCACTTTTCACCCACAGGTTGTCACGGCAACGACAAGTCGATAAGTATAAACTGAATTTAGCAAAGTGATTAAAACAAAAAGCAAGATAAGAAATCTATTTATTATGCAAGGTTTATCGTTTCTATATCATCTCCACCAGACACATAATTTTCTATTTTTCAGTAGGACAAGAAATCTCTACCAAAGAGACCTCTCTTCAACCAATCCAAGAATAACAACACTCTTGTTCTGAGACTAACAGATTGAGCGAAATAAGTACCTCTCCACAAGTACATGGCAATCAAACCGCCGACGAAACTGTACCCCGGCAAGTCAAACACAGCGGAATTACCGATATAAGCCAAGGAACCCAAGTGCTTATAACAGAATGGCTTATACACAGCAGCATCAATATCACCGTCAAGGATATGGTTAGCAGACAGTGTGACATGAGATCTTGCGAGCTTAGAGAGTTTCTTACCCAAGTACTTACCCTGCTGATGAGCTCGTTGAGCCGTAGCAGGTAGAGAGGTGACTCTGGAGTCGATATCCTTCAAAAGACTAGAGATTTGATCAAAACTTAAATGACCAGTTTGATGAGCGTCATACACTGGAACCAATTCATTCAGCACGTTCAAAGCTTCAGAAGCTTGTGGATATCTTTTTGACAACTCATGGCCGAGCTCGAATATCTCAGAATAGTTCAACCTCATATTCTTTATGTCGCTATCCGTGATGATATCAGAAGAATGAACATTAGTCAAATGTTTATCAATGATATACTTTCTAACCAAGTCGACAGTGTGTTCGGCCATATCGGTTCTCACTGTGGAACAGTCACCAATGGCATAGACATCACCCAGAGGGGCACCGATGACCCTCAAATGTGAATCAGTCTCAATGGCTCTCTTATTTCTCTGAGAATAGGACAAAGCAGAAACAATCTCTTTAGCCAGTGGGTTCTGAGCAACACCAGTGGACCATAGACATAGGCCGAATGGCAAACTTTTCAGCTCTGTTTTTCCATCCTCGGTCTTTTGGTTGAAGATGACTTCATCTGGAAGGATCTTCACAACTCTAGAGTTGGTCAAGACATCAATGGCTTCCTTCTTGAATCTTTCAGTGGCATACTCTGAGATTCTTTCATCATAGGTATTTAGGATATTGGATCTAGATTGGATAACGTGGACACTCAGCTCTTGTCTCAAGATCTTTGGATATGATTTTGGTAGATCTTCATTCAATAAGTCGAAAACTTCAGCTGCGAATTCTACACCAGTTGGACCGCCACCACAAATAACAAAGCTCAACAATCTTCTACGTTCATCGTCAGTCGTTGTTGGTAGACAGGCCTTCTCTAACAAGCTAGAGATCTTCTTCTTGATAGCAACAGCATCCGCAGCAGTCTTCAATTGATTGCAGTATTCCAAACCTTCGACACCGTGAGTATTCGAGTTAGAACCAACAGCAACGACTAATTTATCATATGGAACGTAGAACTCTTGTTTCTCGCCGGTTTCATTATCCAATTGATGCACTTTAATAAGTTTATCGCTGAATTCCACCTTATCAGCGTACGCTTCCAAATAATGACCGTTCAAACGGTTCACAATGGCCCTAATAGATTCAATCAGGGTCTTCACATCCAAAGTACCAGTGGCAGCACTTGGCAACAATGGAGTAAACAAGAAGTAATTTGTTGGTGAGATAACAGTGACATCGTAATCACCATAGTTCAATGATTTCAACACAGCAACAGAACCCCAGCCTGAACCAAGCACAACGAGTTTTGGTCTATAGCGTAATTCCTCCTTCTCTGGGCAATCATAGTCATCCAAGTTATGTTTCAAGATTGGTAAGTTCTCAGGACCACCCTTTTCTGGGTTCAATGCTGATTGATTCACCTTGATATTATCGGGGAAGTGCTCTGGAGCATACGTTGTAGCATCATAGATGAAGAAACCGGCAATAAGGACAGCAACAGTTGTGGAGCCGACAGTGATGGCAAATACCGTGAGCTTCGTAAGCTTACCGATGAAGGTATCATTGAAAAAGGTCTTTTTTGGGGGGATTGTGTTTGGCATTTGTGCCTGGGAGTACCTCAGATTGGAGAATGACGAGAAGTTCAACTTGGAGTTCAGCAGACTGGCATTTGGAGTGAACTTGTGGAAGTGGTGAGCAATAGCCACTGATCTCTGGGTAGTAGGGCGTACCAAGGATCTAACGATGTTGATCCTGAGCAGCGATCTGGCAAGCATTATGAGTTGCAACGTGGTTCAGTTATAGTTGGTGGCAGGGGCGAATCCAGTGAATTTACTATAAGAGACTCTTTGGGTAGATGGAGAGGGTTAATTTGATCTCGAACTCTCCAGTGAGACAAAGGAGCACTAGTAACAGCAGTGGATTTCACCCTTTTGAAGTTTTTGAAGGTGGGAGGTGAAACTTCGCTTGGGGGAGGTAGTTGCCGTTAGTTCCAGATGGGTGCCTAAAGTCCAGTGCGAACAGGCCGTAGCCGTCTCAAAGGCGTAGGATCAGCCGTGTATGGACAGGCAGGGACTCCGACTTTTCCTGCCCAACTACGCAACCTCGGACTGCAGACTGCGAGGGCATCACAGGTGGAATGGACAAACACGGAGAAACTTGAAAAGAAAATTGATCCGACTTATGAGACCATGGACATAGATTTTATATAGGATATATGAACTATATGGTCCTATTATTACCTCTAACTTCCAGGTCTAACTTCGAGATTGCTAAAGTCGTTCCAGCTTACCCATCGAGATTCCAAAAAACTCGCTTCCTATAGGTTTTCTATCGGATTCTCATACGCGTTGAGCGGCTTTACTAAGGAGAGTAAACTGCACCATGTTATATACGAAGGCTATGATTTGATTATGATAGAGCATCGACTGTCAACTAAACAGATTTATGTGTCACTAATGTACAGCTACGGAGCGTTCTTATATCATCACGGACGCTCGTACTATCATGACTCTTCTAGAAGTAGTCGCGATCAATTATCGAAGATATATGAGAGCACCAATAAATACTATAGTCTACAACAATCTTTATAATATCAAGTTAGAGCACCCAGGATCTCAAACCCGAGAGGCAATCACAATGATCACGTCGTCTTGCATTAGTCCACTTTTCACATCTTCACCGATAAACGGCTTTCACTGCCGTGGGTAAGCACGGCCGTTCAGGGGACATCAGATGATGACACCAAGTAAATCTATGGATTCAAAATATGATAATAAATTATAATATATGATTGAACAATGAGCATATATTAGAACGCAAATATGATAGTATAAAGCCAAAGGCCTACATCAATAAAGATGAGGGTACCTGTCGCGAAAGCGAAAATTATGCTTTCTGGCGCAGTTGGATAATCTTCTTTGAGGATCTTAAGGTTGCTATCTCGACTTTCGTCGAAGCATTTAAATAAAACATTGTCTCCTAGAACTTCAACAAACAAAACAACTAAACGTAATCCCCCCCCCCCCCCGACAATTGGCCAAAAATCTCCCAAAGCTTATGCCACAGCTTAGATACTGGCACTCTGTTGAAGTCTCTGCTGGATCGAGACCAACTCTACGTGAAAAGGAGGTTGATGTCCTCGTTGAGGACTCTGTCGGATTATATCAGGGTAAGTCAAAGATCATCAACAGACAGAATGGAAGACTCTATTTGACGTCACAGAGGTTGATCTACATCGATAATACATCACCAAAGGATATGTCTCTTTCAATTGAGCTGACTGATGTAAAGAGCATCGATTTCACACCCAAATTCTTGAGATCGTCATCGAAGATCACAATCTTCTTCAAGACGTTGAAGGCTTCAGCTTCAAAGACCCAAACCACATCGAGGCAAACTACATGGATATGTCCCATCTGTTCCTTCTCTAATGATATCAGTACCAATTTGAACTATTCCAATGCACAATACATCCCGGCGTGTCAAACGTGTGGTGTTAAACCCGACGTTGAAGTCATCCAAACGGCCATCGAGGCAAGTCGATCCAATGAAACACAACGAGATCAACCGAAGTTCCCATTGAAACAGATTGAGTGCTCAGCATGTACTTTTTTAAACCATCCTTCAATGAGGAATTGTGAAATTTGTGGATCTATCCTCCCCATGAACACGATCAACGAGATGAGTTCAGACACACGAGAAGTATTCGACGATAGGATAAAGATCGAAACAGAGACTGAAGATGGGCTACATGAGATCTCTACTCCGTTCATCAAGCTGAGTTTTCATAAAGGCGGTGATAAGACCTTCTATGATCGTCTAGGGCAGACCTTAGAGAAACTTCAATGGGACAAGTTGGTGCAGAGGGGACAGGTCAATAGAAATGTCTTTGTAGAACAGGAGCAGGAACAGGATTCGCTTGGATCCAGGGGAATGGGATTGCACAGACTCACACAACTAGAGGAGAACAGAACGAGGAAAAATGAAGAGATCATCAATTCTTCTTTGGATGATCTACAGACGTTATTGGCCAAGGCTAATGAGATCAGAGGATTGATTGACAGTTTCAAGAGATTAGAAACAGGCGATGATGCATCTCAGGCAAAGATTATTCCAACGATAAACCAAGTGACTCAGAGTATTCTCAGAGATCCATCAAAAGAAGATCAGAAGAGACTGTATTTACAAGAGATCTCAAGACAATTATCGGATTTCTTGATCACAGATAAGACATTGGAACAAGAAGGTGGTATTATTACGCTAATCGACTTATATGCACTATACAACCGTGGACGTGTCGGATTCAGCTTGATATCTCCGGAGGAGCTCTATGAGGCATGCTCATATTTTGACTCCTTGAGGTTACCGTTAGTATTGAAAAAGATCAATAAGGTACTTGTGGTCCAGGATCTGAAGTTCACGTCGAATGAGGCATTAATATCCGACATTGAAAGATTCATCGAAATTTATGGTGTTGAAGACTTATTCAAGTACAAATATTGTAACATCTTGAAAGCAAGTGAATACTTCAATTGGTCCTTGACCATCACTGAAGAAATTCTAAATATCGGATTGGAGAGCGGAGTACTATGTGTTGATCAACAAATCACCGGAAGGCATTTCTATTTGAATGAATTCATGATCAAAGACGAACAATATGTGGCCCCTAAGGAGGGCCAGGCTATAGAGCCCATTAAAGAAGAAGCAGTGAAAGAGTTAAAAGCAACAGCTCCCCATATCGATCATTTGGTCCAAATCTCTGTACCTGTAAATGTCCCATTCCCTGAAACTCCAATTCATAAAGTTGAAGACCCATCCATTCAGCAAAACAGCCCGAAAACACTGACAGAGCTGGAAGGCCTCATCTTATGATCAGGAACATCGGCCTTCCTTACAATCAACTAACAGGTTTCAATATACACCATTTCCACACAGGCTGCGGAGGCTGTGTTTTTTCTTAATGATAATCATTATTTCGAACTAAAAGAACCTACAGATACTCGTTGGCCCCTTTGCCGGACTAGTAGCTGAATGAGTGGTAATTTCAGAATAATAGCGTGAGTTATTTATGTCCCAGATGTATTTGATTCTATACCCAGATTTGTTGAAGACATGGTCTAACAGATACCGAAAGATAGATAAGAGTAGGTATTCTTTCAGGTTTGTATGTACAAAATGAGGAATGATCTTACAGTACTGAGACTTGTGTTGGAAAACATACTCAGCAACCCCTTGTTGTCCCATGCACTAAAAGACATTTATGATATTGACCACATTAGCCTGATTGCGTACGAGTTCATAATCAATGGTTGTCCCCTATTTTGGGTTTCGTTCAAGAAGATCGGCAACATGAGATGAAGAATTATTTAATAATCAATACCTAGTTCATAGAACAAACTGAAGAAATCACCTAGCCCCATTGAGGTGTGGATTTGAATCAACACCTCGATCGCAAGTTATATAGTGCTAGTTGAAATATTGTTTTGAGAAACTGATTTATAGACACTCTGACAGTACAACGAACCGGGAATTTGTCATTAGACCCTTAGACCGAAGAGGACGAAAGACACTAGAACGATAATGCAAAACCTTCTTGACAGGTTATGTGTCATTCTAATATTTACGCTAATAAGTCTGACATCCTGAAAATTACACCGGGAAGAGCATAAACTCGCTTAATGGTTGCAAAAATATATTCGAATGTTGCGATTGCTGGTGTTCGAGAATCAAGTACTCTCTGGTATATCATGATTCAATAATCAATACGGACCTTTTCCCCTTTATGCGACCCAATTAATAATTATCCACTGTCTACACTATTCTAACTTTCAAAACCACGCGCACTCCTTCCAAACTATGTTAACCAGCTGCATAGATCTCTCTCTTAAGTTGATTCAATCATCAATTAGCCAAAATGGTTGATATATCTGGCCCTAGAATTCTGCTAGCAATTTTCAATTAAAGGCTTCTATTCATTATTCACCGCTATAGCTGAGTTGCCTAATGCTTGGAGTTCTATCCAAAAGACCGTTGGGGGATTGGGAATTTTATCGAGAATCTCTCTATCTTGTCTTGAAAAATGTCCCCAAAAAAGCTAAACAAGGAAAGGAATAGCTACAGTGAACCCATTCTTCTTTCTGCCTTCGCCGACGCTGATGGCTGATGAGAGTAAGTGGAGGAACTTGGAGAAATGCACAAGAAAGAAGTACTCACGAACTTGAGTTAAGGGACAACAAATACATAACTGGAAGTGCAATATGATATATCCTTACCAAATCCTCAGTTATTTATAAATGGGAAATTCTTCAATTTTGGCTAGCACTTCAGTATCAGCAAGCTGCTAAAGTGCCTAAGCAGCTCGAGAGAGCAACCTTGATATTTGAAATCACATCTACATCTTCAGACAGAATCACCCTTCAAAGTCGGCTCCTAAAGATGGCCATTTCTTCTTGCTGCAATTGAAAAGATGAGATGACCAATCTCTTCTTAGGGGCACGTCTCTTGTATCCTGATCAATGACGGTGACCTCCTTCAAGTTCGGTGTACTCAATCCACCCACTGGTGGAAACGGACGACCGAGAGTCACAATCGTGATTCTGATCGAGAACAGTCGTCGATATTGCATATTGCATATTGCATATCTGAGTATTTATTAAGGTATCCTGTTAGCAATATCATCTAACTCCAGGGTTGACCCATTAGAAAATCACATTCAAGGGTTTCTTCCTCTGGGTCCAAAAGATGGAAGCATCAGAATTCAGATCTAAAGGAATTGGAGCAGATCATCAAAACACCGATCTTTGGTGAAGATTAGTCACGTTTGGTGATACTGTCATATTCCCAAGGTGTGAATGAATTTGAACTTCCCCAGTTTATTGGCCCTCTGCATAGTACGCTCTGGTTGAAATTGGAAGATTTGGATATTAGAATAAAGACAGACTTGAGAGAGTTTGAAGATGGATTATATTTCTCATTGTTCATCCGTTGAGGTCTATTTTCATAAGACTTTCGCAGTATTGAGTTGTGCCAAAATATATCATACATCATCGAAACCCTAAAATTTACCAATGAATCGCTGAATTCCATAGCTGATGTCATTACAATGTTTCGGCCGGAATTATCATCAATACGGTTTTTCCAACTCTTTGATCAATCTTTCCCAACGTTGAGAACATTGGCCATAAGGACGATACAGCGCTTTCTAGGAAGCACTGCGACATCGAGATCCATACACCTCCTTGCTAAGTATATAGCTCACCTTACCACATGGGTACACCATAAGAGTTAAAAACTTCAAACTTGGGGCATTGGTGGACCGTGGTCGACTTCACAGATAATTTGCCATGTCATTTTTGTTTTGATGGACTCGAATGTTTTGAATGTATTGGTGTGGTGAGCTGAAACTTTTTAAAGCAAAACCCCTGGTTAAAGAGAACAAAGTCTACGAAGGCAAATGGAGCATCTTTACGAATATCAGTTGGGTGTACTTAGTAGAGCACTCTAATGTAGGGGACAGATGAATGCTATGTATTTGAATGGATATGCAATAATAAATGTTTCTAGCTCGTTAAAATAGTTGGTTCATAGTGGTATGGCACCACTTAGGCCTTTCCAGGTGTAGTGATAATTTTGGGCAAGTCTGTGATCTGGTGGATAACGAATTCCTTTTCTTCTTTAAACTGTGGATCTTCCTGACGTTCCAAGCTCTGGAAATTCTCCAAGAATAGAATTAACTTATCCCTATTCTTAATCAAGATATCCAATACCGTCTTAGATTTCTTAGGGTTAGCAACAAAGACTTTAAATACATTAAAGCTCTCCAGTTGTAGGTTCTTCGACTTATCACTCAACAAGATCATGACCAGCTTCAAATTCTCTCCTGAATTGACATAAATATTCATGAATTGGTTATTTTGTCTTGTCAATATCAACCTCGATAGCAATTTAATTGATTGTCTCTTTGTGACATAGTTATTCGAAGCGATCAACTTGTTTATCGATTGTGTGAATTTGTCAACGTTGGTCACTAACCATTCTGACGCCAATCTCTTATGTACCGTCAACAGGTCATTCAAGGTCTGGAATGAATCAGTCATGTTTTCAAACGTCCCTCTGGAGCTAAACTCAAAGTACTTCCATACTAACGGTTCTTGTAGTATCACTTGTGTCAACGATTCAAACTTGATGCAATCACGAAGGATGGATCCCGTCACAAGGCAGCTTTCTGGCAATTCAGGTCCCTTTAACAACAGTGTTAAGATCTTCGGTTTAGACAATAGATAGTCAACCGTAGGGGACCTGTTGCCTATTTGTCGTCGAAGAAGCGTTGAGAACAGCATCGCCACGTCTTTTCTAGAGTCAAATTCCAAATGGTGAATGTTTTGTATCAAGCAAAACAACAGATCGGAGGCGTACACTTCCTGAGCCAATGAGGCGATCAAATCGGGCGTGGAATCCACCTCATCGTCACCCTGTAACCACAATCTAATCTGGGTCAAGTATCGCGATGTCTCATCCTGGACCTTCTTCTTATCGGACGTGGAATCAAACTTCACCACCTGTTCGTTAAGCGCCCTGACCAGTTCGTTCGGTGTTTTTGGGTTTCGTTTGAATAGGAACGCCATCTCTGGTGCAGTTTCACAAAAGGCGGCTGCGTTCTTTCACCTCGGGCGGTCGATGAAACGGGTCAGCAGTCCAATGTGAGACGGATCTTGTTGTTTTAGGCGGTTCCTCCTCCTGCTTTCTTCCTACTTGCTTTCCAAGTCTGCTCACGGACGAGGCCCCGATTTTGTTTCGATTTGCCACAACTGCGACACGTCAGAATTTGGCAGATTTGATGTTATATTCAGTTCTATGCGGGAGCATTTAATCGGAAAAAAAAACACACAAAGTCAACTTCTCTATTTGATATACACTGTTTATGGATGTTATATTTATGGTATTACAGGCATTTTTAAAAGTCTCTGTGGTTTCAGCGTTTGTTTGTTTTTGTTTTGTTTTTTTTACTTCAAATCAGCAACGACGTGGGACCAGTTCTTGTACTCCTCATCACCATACTGAATCTTTTGGATCCATTGAGCAACTTGGTTGGTCAACTCACCAAACTCTTCACCTGGAAGTAATGGAACTTGGATATCCTTACCGTCAAAGCCAATCTCCTTGATTGGAGACACGATGGCAGCAGTACCAGAGCCAAAGGCCTCAACCAATTCGCCCTTCTCAGCTCTCTCTGCAACCTCGTAGATGGAGTAGTAACGCTCATTCACTTCCCACTCTTCTGGGTTCAATCTGGTTCTACAGAGCTCCAAGATGGAGTCTCTTGTGACACCTTCCAAGATAGTACCGTCCAATGGGGCTGTCACGAGCTCCTTTTTGCCGGTCTTGGAGTCTCTGAACACGAAGAACACGTTCATGGTACCAACCTCGGTGATGTACTTCTCTTCACCGAACAACCACAGGTTCTGCTGGTAACCTCTAGAGGCGGCCTCCAATTGTGGTCTGATACATGGGGCATAGTTACCACCCAACTTCTTGTCACCAACACCACCTGGCCAAGCTCTAGTAGCGTAATCAGTGGCCTCCAACTTCACGGCCTTGAAACCGGTGGAGTAGTAAGGACCGACTGGAGAGGTGATGACGTACAAGAGGGCATCACTTGGGATCCCGACACCCAACCCAGCGGTGGTACCGATCAAAGTTGGTCTGATGTACAAGGAGTACCCCTTTTGCTTTGGGATCATGTCCTTATCCAGCTTGATCAACTCGCCGATGCACTTGATCAATTCCTCGGAGTCAAAAGTTGGCAGGACGATTCTGTGCGCAGACTTGTTCATTCTGTCCATGTTCTTATCAGGTCTGAACATTCTGATCTTATCTTCAGAGTCTCTGTACGCTTTCAAACCTTCGAACAGTTCAAAGGAGTAGTGGAACACACAAGCAGAAGGATCCAGCATCAATGGACCGTATGGCACAATCTCTGGGGCGGCCCAGCCCTTCTGGTCGTTCCACTGGATCTTCAACATATGGTTGGTGAACGATTGACCGAACTTGAGCTGCTCATTTGGCAATGGGGCAGAAGGGCTTGTGTGCTGTGTGATTGTGAGCTTTGCGGACTGCAACGGCGACAACGTGGACATTTTTCTAATGGACTGGAGCGATCTCTTGAGCATTGTGTCCGTGTGTGGGGGAGAGGAAACAGAAGACACCACACTTCTTTTATACCCTCGAAAATGGATCAGCGAGGTTGCCCGCTTTTAAAACTTTTCAGCTGTCGGTGATAAATAAGTTCGGTTATCGAAAGCCGGCACCGGCGAGCACAGGCAGGTTGACTCACCTGGTGCCGTGATGTTGGTTATCTTGCCTGCCCTATAGAAGGTTCTCGGGTTATCTCATCGCCATCGCGTGGTTTGGTTTGGTTTGGTTTGGTCTGGTCTGGTCTGGTTGCTACCCTTCGTGTTTGTACCGTTAAACAGTCAGCTCTGCATTTGGCCCATTAGTCACACGTTTTAATTCCCGCTATTTCCTCGTTTGGTTCTAGTTCTACGTTCTCATTGACGTCCACAGGAAGAGAGAAAGAGAGCGACAGAGAGAGCGAGAGAATATACGTATGACACATAGCCTCTGCGATCTCTTTTGGCATTAAAAAAATTTAACTCTGAGGCTTCCCGGTTTGGGCTATAGCATTGCTGCCTTATCCTACCATTGACTCACCTGTTAACCTGTTAGCCTATTCGACATATGAAATTGATGAATACAATGGACAAAAAACTCATCAGGTCCAATATTACAAAGACCCTATCGTCCCTCTCATCAGCAGCCGTCGCATCACAGTCCTCCAACGTGCTCTCTGTCTTACTGTCCCACCCCACCATCAAACAATCCCGTAGGATCGGTCTGTTTATGAGCATGGACCATGAAATCCAAACACTCCCAATAATCGAGTCGCTTATATCCCTGGGGAAATCGGTGTATCTTCCACACTGCTCGTCAATCCCAGAACACTTGAGAAGGTGGCCCAAACAGAGACAGATCCTGCAATTCTTCAGAATGGATACCTATGACGATGTGCTTCGTCTGCAACCACAGGGGAAGTATAAACTTCTAGAACCAACCAGCGGTATCGACGTAATGGATGAGAACGGGTTCGACTTGATCATAATGCCCGGTGTTGGGTTCACCAAGGACTGTTATAGAATCGGGTATGGCGCTGGATTCTACGATGATTACATCAAGCGCCATGATCTGAAGTTCAACAGGCCATACTTGTTAGGAATCGGTCTAAAAGAACAGTTGATCGGCGAGCTGCCTATTGAACCGCACGATGAACAACTGGATTGTGTTATTGTTAATGATGAAGTGTATTATAAATAAGTATGTGGGTCTCGGTAACACTATCTAGAAAAAGTGTAGTAATAGTACGTTTCTGAATATCATTTAGAATAGTTTGAATTTTTTGGATCCGTCCCTTTTAGTGAACTCACCAACACCTTTCACCAGCAATCTTCCTTTAACTGTCTCGATGTCGCCGTTGACTTTCCCATCTTGACATTTGGCTTTAACCACCAGGAAACTATTGGCCAGCGTTGGGAATTTATACTGCAACTCAATGTGTTCAGTCTTGATCTTATCCGGGGTATAGCCATCTAAAGGATCAATATCAAACATGAACCCTGAAGATCTCTTAAGAGTCTCATCCAAGATCGTCGCCAGGATACCTCCATGCACCAGGAAGGGGTATCCACATAGCCTTTCACCAACATGGATTATTGTCACAGTCTCCTGCGTCTCATGATTCATGAAAAGGACTGGCTTAATAGCTAATCCACCAGGGGTGGATAAAGTCCCTGAAGTCATCGATAGCGTATTGGAACCCATATAGTTCCATGCCCTTATTGATTTCCAGCTAGGATCCTCTTTCAGCTGTTTGTACAGCGGTAGCTCTTGTAATTTGTGCTCCAGGGACTCCTTGTACTGTTCCTCCTCCGGAGTATTAGCCTTTGGCAACTCAGAAATCACCAGCTTACTCAATTCGTTGAGTGGGAAGAGATATGCTGTACCGGCCCCAAGGATGAACGATGAAAGTATGAGCGATGCAGTGGAGGATTGCTTCTTCGTTGCCGCAGTGGATTGGTATCTCACTAGGGGCCTGAGTGACCGACCCATTGGACGGGTAAGTAGTCGGAACATGGCCAATGCTTCAGCTTTGTCTTTGTCTTTGTCTTTGTCAGTACAAAAGGAACAATAAATGCCCCTTTTGAAATGTTTGTGGGGCGCGCAGAGCGAGTGCACGACCCCTGGGCACCAGCTATACTGACAAATAAAATGTCCAATTACTTAATTCGGAAGTCTAGAGTTAGAATCGGATAACGTAATCCGATTAGATAAGAGGTTATATAATAGATAATATACATTCTCTATTATACAATATTCCGGACCTTTGTTTGAATTGCTGTTTCAGGAAGTCAAAGAAGAAATTCGCGTCCGAATTATGTAATACAACTTGTATATGGCCCGCTGACATAACCGAGGAGCGCTTTTTCGATCCACCGCCCACGCGTGAAAAACCTCGACGTCCTGTTATTACTTTAACCATTTAGGGCTCAACATCAGGTATCCAAAAAAGAAAGCATGTCCACGCAACTCTTCTACAGAGGACCAAAGCTTGTGGGTCTCTTGGACGCTACGCCAAAGTATGCCGACGTCGCAGCGTTCCAGCAGCCCTCCCAAGATGTTCGTCAGGCTCTATATTCCTCCAATGGTGAGTTCTTTGCATATACACAGCCTTCCGGTGTCGTTGTCAGCAACCCGGACGATGGATCCCTAGTGTGTGAGCTGCCAATCCAGGATGCTTTTGATTTGCATTTCTCTCCAAATGGCTCCTACTTATCGATTTGGCAAAGACCTGTGAAAGAGGAAGGTGGTAACTACGCCAATAACGTCACTATCTATGACATCAAAAACTCCAAGACCATCGCGCATTTCCTCGCTAAGGACCAGTCGGGGTGGACTCCATCGTTCACTGCAGATGAGAAGATCATTGCTAAGCTCTTCAAGAATGAGATCAGATTCTACGATGTGAATAACTCATCCAATCTGTCCAAAACATGGTCTGTTCTCAAACTTGAAGGTGTTTCCAATTTCCAACTATCACCGGGCCAGAAGCCAACCATCGCAACTTTTGTCCCTGAAAGATCAGGTAAGCCTGCCAATGTCTCCGTCTGGAATATCTCTACCTCAATAACACAACCAGTGTCGTCCAAGACCTTCTTCAAAGCTGAGAAATGTTCCTTGAAATGGAACTCTTTGGGTACTGCCCTCTTAGCTTTGGCATCCACGGATGTCGATGCCTCAAATAAGTCCTACTATGGTGAAACCACGCTTTATTTGCTCGGTATTGCCGGTTCGTACGATTCCAGAATCACATTGGACAAAGAAGGCCCAATCCATGATATCTCATGGTCTCCAACTGCACGTGAATTCGGTGTCAGTTACGGGTTCATGCCAGCACAGACCTCGTTCTTCGATGCGCGTGGTAATTTGATCTATTCACTCCCACCAGCACCAAAGAACACCGTGATGTTCTCACCGCATGCAAAATACATCTTGGTTGCAGGTTTTGGTAACTTGCAAGGAACAGTGGACATCTATGATCGTACCCAGAAGTTTGCCAAAGTTGCCTCTTTTGACGCTTCTAACACTTCCGTGTGTCAGTGGTCCCCTGATGGTCGTTATATCCTTACTGCTACCACGTCCCCAAGATTGCGTGTCGATAACGGGATCAAGATTTGGTATGCCACTGGTAAGTTGATCTACAACAAGGATTTCAAAGAGTTGAACTCTGTGCAATGGCGTCCTAGACCATTGGACCACTTCCCACCTTTACGTTCCCTTGATGAGAACCCAGCACCACATCAATCGGCCATTGACTATGTTCTGACCCATCCAAAGTCAAGTCCAGGTGTCCAATCTAAGCCAAAGGGCGCGTATAGACCACCACATGCCCGTGGTTCATCTTCTGCTGCTCCTCAAACTTTGTACCAAAAGGAGTTGAGTGCCAACATGAATGGTATGGCCGTTGGGTATAAACCACCGCAGGCAAAGAGACTACCACCTGGAATGACTGCACCGGTTGAGAAGGAATCCAAATCGGCTGCTAAAAACCGTAAGAAGAGAGAGAATAAGAAAATAAACAAGGAAGGTGAGTCTACATCGGAGCCAGATCAACAATCACAACAACCGCAGGAAGATTCATTGATTGCCGGCGGTGTCCAAAGCATTGAAGATAAGAAGATAAGATCACTTTTGAAGAAGTTGAGGGCTATCGAAGGATTGAAATTGAAACAGGCGAATAATGAGGCCTTGGAGGAGACCCAAGTCTTGAAGATTGAGACGGAGAGTAAAATTAGACAGGAGCTGGCCCAGTTGGGCTGGAATGAGTGATTTTCCGTACGATCACATATTCTGTTTTCGTTTTCTCACTGTCACTGTCATGTAATTCGTGGTTTATCGTTAGACATTGTCATATACTGCACACTGTTCAAGTATAAATCATAAATATGTAGTATATCTTCTTATGCAGAACGACTGTGTAAGCTTTCTCTCCTGATGCCGAAAGTAGCACCAAATATATTGTTCTCTGTCAATCCTGCACCAAGAAAACACATGTCTTTCCTAAGCACGGATGGTTACAAGACTGAGACATTAACCATAGGGAGCATTACAGCGACATCCAAAAGCGGAACACCTGTCTCTCCTGCCAGACTTTTGTGTCAAGGGTTTCGATGTCATAAAAACCTCTGACTGGCCTATTTATTGCGTAACGATGTCTTCTTAAGAGGTCCATGACGATCCCATCAATGATCAATATAATTAAGGGACTCTATTGATTTCTTATGTGAACAAGAAGAACAAACAGTACAAACTCACTTATATGGATACGGATGCGAGGAGGCTTCAGGTAATGTTAGCAGAAAATATTGGAATTTAATGATCGTGGTTTCTCTTTTTGTGCGTGTGTATTAGTAGATGTATCCCCCCCTGCGTAAGCAATAAAAGCAAATCCTCGAAGAATCATTTAAAAAGGCTCTAAAAGGTGGTTCATATTAGAGTTGGAAAGTAGTCCGGACGAGGGAGCCCACAAGGTAGTCCAAAGTAGTCCTTTGGAAACATCAAAACAATCCGGTCAACAACATAAGATAGGAAAATAGAAATTAGAATTTGACTACAAAATGAAATTCTTCGTAGAACGAACTCTTGTGTGTGGATATGAACCGATCTGTCTGCAATTTCCTGGTTCGACTCTTGCAGGGAGTATTTTCTTTGCGGACTACCCATTGCATAGGTAGTCCACAGGTAGTCCATCAGCATCACCTCATCTGGACTACGTAGTGATTTCCCAAATTCTTGGACTACTTTCCAACTCTAGTTCATATACATTTGAGATTACATCTAAGATTATTGGCCTTCATAAACACGAGTGAATGCAGTTAACAACCAATAGAACTTCAACCAAAGGGCCAAGCGATCCATCAGCTGCAGGCACTACGAGATTGTGCGGCCCTGTCCGAAATGCTATCTTAGGCACTTGCACAGCACTGGCGGGAAACAGAATATAACAGACTAGACACAAATCACCATTGAACCCCCATAAGCACAGACTAAGGAGCCTGTGGCATTCAAGATCAACACGGAAATGCTGGTAAATAAAGCTAAGGGGTGTCTGCAGAGCATTCGAATGCTCACACGTCGCCACAACCCGCTGGTGATAGTGATGGTGATGATGGTGGTTTTCACTGTTATTGACTATTACCTATTTCTCCTGGCAAGCCCATGGGCGTTTCACCATATGGATTCTAGTGCCTCACACAACCTTGCTATTTTCTTAAACAAGAATATAACTTTCTCGACGAATTACAAAGATATGCTGGAAAAGGTAGGTAAAGGAGTCCCTTCAAAGCCCCTAAGTGAGAAATGCGCCTTATACTTTGATGATTTGAACAAGTTGAACGAAAATTGGGAGACTATTAGAAGTGGCACCGATCTAAGTTCAATCACTGGCAAAGATTTTTTCATCAGATCTAAGGTGGACCAATACAAGGAGGAGCACAACAATGAGGAGCCATCGGAGGGTGAGAAAGCTCAATTTGAGCAGTGGTATAACAAGTTGGTGGACAGGAACAAAAAAATAGAACAAACCATCGTTGATGCCGTGACACATCTCAGAATATATGACCAATGCTTTTTGAGGGATCAAGTCCCTGGAGGGACCGCCAGCATCTTTGGTGGATCTCATAAGGGTTCCAATTTGGATCTTTGTGATGAAGTGGAGCAAAGATTGTTCCCATGGCTTTCAGGAAAACTACCCATTTTCAAGAGATGGGATGGCGCTGTTATTAAAGGCATCCCAACAATATCTAAGTTTGTGGATGCTGATGATGATGATATCCCGACTGATGACAGTGATGCTCCATTTTTCGTCGAAATTAACCCAAAAGATGGATGCTTTATGGATAGCTGGAGATCTAATCTCAATGGTAAAGGTATTGTGTTATCCGTTACTGATTGGGTTGAGGATGATATTACAGCCTTGATCAGAGTGCTAAGAGCTCTGAACAATGAATTACCAATTCAAATGGTCCATAAGGGTGATCTGAGTGAAAAGGTTCAACAGAGAATCGTTGAAGTTGCAAGATCGGAGGATTTTCAAGTTCCACTCTTTCTATATGACAAGATCCAAGATGAAGTTCCTAAAGCATTCCCAAAGCAGGAAGTATGGTTCGTCAATGCAAAGGGATGTATCCGTAACAAATACAGCCGCGTCCCAGTTTCATTTTCTGATAAGTTGGTTGCATATCTTTTTAACTCTTTTGATGATACTATCCTCATGGATAGAGATTCCGTACCGCTGGTTAAGCCTTCGTATTTTTTCAAGATGGGACCATACCAAAGAACAAATATGATCTTCTTCAAAGATAGATCCTCCTCCGCCATTTTTGGTGTCCAGAAATATGACTCTGACTTCTTTTCCAAGTTGATGCCAACAGCTATTGATACTGCAATGTTTGGAATCCCAAAGGCCTCCTCCTCCACTTTGGAGCAGAACAGATATCTAAAACTTGGTTCTCATCTCAAACCAGCAGGTGTCGTTGGCATCAAGAGATCTACGCATTTCATCGGCATCCTTGCATCGTTTCATATGAGCTACTGGGCTGCTACAATTTCACGCCTTGATGGAGAAAGGGAATTTCTCTTGTTAGGTCAATTCATCAGTGGAAATGAGAACTACGAGTTCAATAAGCACCACGCTGTGGCAGTTGGCGAGTTAACACCAATGTCTAGGAGACCCCAAAACACCATTGCGCATGAGCTGTGTTCCACACATCTTGGTCATCTGAGTGGTGATGATGATCGTACTTTACTGTGGATTGAGTCAGGTATGATGGATTGCAAAGTTCATGAACCATTGGCAAGTGATACTGTTCAACTTGTAAATAATAAACAGTTTAAGGAGGCTCAAGAATTGAAAGACTCTTATAAACAGCCCGTCAAGATCAATGCCGCGTTGCTTCCACCTGATTGCCACCGAATTGCGTACAACGATAACAATGAACCAACTAGAGGTTGGGTTAACGGTGCATCTTCTAATTATTATTGGGTTAAAGCTCGTTTTTCTCCATTGTGTCGCAGTCGTTTCCTGTGTGCATATGATGTTATTGGTGGATCCATGGATCCGTTGGATCATGGTATGTATGTTAAATATGACAACGTTAGAGAGGATATCTACGGCTATTTGGGTAAGATCTGGTTGAACCAAGATTTGGTTCCAATATCGCAATATGAAGTTGAATTGGAAAAGGCTATGGCCGAGAAGAGTCAAGCCAACCAGGACCAATGATCTGAGGTATAAATCCCGAAGGTATTAAGATGTATATTTAGACCATAATGTGAGGGCCGAAGGACCTATCGGAGCATAGTGTCTCTCTGACACCCAAATCTGAAGTATGAGAACACCCCTTAGCCATTACTGTATAGGCGCTCTATTCCTATAATAGACAATCAATCATTAGAGTCTAATTACGCGTCTTTACCCTTACACATAAGATAATAGTTCAAGAGTTGAAGAAGCATTATCTCAAATCCACAACCTCAAACGGCAACTCTCCGGTAATAATCACATGTCCTTGGTCGACCCTTTCACACCTTTTATACAACCCACGTTCATCATGTAGATGGAATCCACTTTTCCCACACTGCGAAATGACCATAATACCATATGGATCACTAAGTCTGAAAATACCCAGATCTGGGGTCTTCGTAGGAGAACACACTATGGCAATGGATTCCCTTAGCATGATCTGATAGGCATTCTGGGTGTGTAAATCCACCGAACTGAGAAAGCACGACTGTGTTGGGTGTGTGTGGATCCATCCAATGACAAACACTGAGTTATCATCTACGAATTGGAATTGTGCCTCTTCATCCAACGTTTGGCATGTGTTCTCTGTGGATTCCTGTTTGGGGATCAAGAGATGAGTGATGAAGAATGCGTTCCTGTTCAGTTTTCCACAGAGAATACCACAAGTCTCCAATTTTTTTGACGTGTTTGCCTGTGCAATGGTGAGGAAAGAGTCATGGAGTGAAGAAGGAATGAAGATGGTCTTCAGAGGGATCCCACCTTCTGTTGATGCAATCGACCTGTGCTCAATCTCTTTCTCTTCAACAATTGGGGCAATCTGTGGCTCAACTGATGGCTTGGCTTGTATCAGTTCTGCTTTTGGTGGTAACGGAGGTATGGAAGGTTGTAGAGGTTGAGCTTGCAAAGGTATAAGCTTTGGTAACTCAGGGTACTTTGTTTCCATATGAACCACACCTTCACTTCTAAACTGTTTCAGGTGTTCATCCAGTAGGTGATCATCAAACTCAGGGCTGGTGGATCTCTTTGGCTTATCGTCACTTACCTCCGCTCTTTTCCTCTTATTGCTCTCCAGTAATTTCCTCTCTTGTTCCTCTTTCAATGCCTTCTCTTTCTTCGACTCCTGGTCCAATAACACTTCTAGCTCGTATTTCACCTCCTCAGCAGACATCAACACCCTCTCGCCTTGTGCCACTAGCTTCATGAAGTCTCTGTATACTGCGTTCTCCGTCTTCAAGCGAGGGTGGTGTGACAGTTTGTTCATCAGCAGGTCGAGGAACCTGATGTAGAGAATATAGGAGTCCGCATAGGACTTTGAATCTTTGTAGAGGTCAGCCTATGTGGTGTCAGTATAACATAACATCGTTTACTATAGTGAACTCTATAGTACTGTAGCCGTATAGATGTCAAAGACTCACATGCTTCAGCAGCGTGGCTGCGGTTCTGATGTATACCCGTGCAGAAACCGTGGGAGAGTATTCGTAGTTGTGCGCCTCCTGGGCAAGCTGCTTGATGGGTTTCATTAGTTTCAGGCGCGTGGTGTTTGGTCCGTAGTGTCTTTGTCCTTCCTTATAGTTTAGTTTTAGGTGTTTCCGAGATCATCCTGCTTCTTATCGCAGGCAAACAAACGAACAAACGAACAAACAAGCAAATAAAGAAACGAAGAAAGAAACGAAGAGGAACAAGTAATAAATACAATACAGGGCACTACAAAAGGCTGTGCGGAGACTAATAAAGACCACAGGGAGGTGTACTCAGAACGAACAAACAAAGAAGACAACAGATGAGACTCAAGCTGCAAACGCCACAAGGGCAACAAGTGATAGCACTGCCGGATGCATCGACTCTACAAGGCCTACTTGACCAGATCAGGGAGCTGGGGTTGGAGAACGTGGAGATCAAATGTGGATACCCTCCGAAACCGGTGGATATGAGTGATCTTGGTGTAGAGCTCGGTGATCTGGGCATCAGAGCTGGTGACAAGCTGTTTGTTGCGCCGCCATCTGAACAGAAGGTTGATAAGGTAGTGAAAGAGCAAAGGAAGGAGATAAAGTCATCAACACCATATACGGCCATGAAAGAAGGTTACTGTACTCTAAGGACCATCCCTGATGACAACTCGTGTTTATTCAGAGCCATTTCACTGCCGATCTTTGCCAACTTGGAGGAAGGCTCACAGTTGCGCTCTATAGTGGCTGATGCAATAAGGGAAGACCAGTCGTATACTTCTGCCATTTTGGGCAAAGACAGGGATGAATACATCAAATGGATCCAACGACCAACTGCATGGGGTGGCTCCATCGAATTGACCATATTATCCAAACACCTAGGGGTGTGTATCATGTCGCTAGATGTTGAATCCGGCAGAGTTGACGTATACAACGAACAGAGTTACAACTTCATTATGGTGATATACACGGGAATTCACTACGACACCGTTGTGTATACGCCATTGGATGATCTCGATGACACCAGCTGTGATATCGGTGTGTTTGAACAAGGCAGTGCACTTGGTCAGGAGTTCATCGAGGCGGTGAAGAAGCTGAGACTGAAATTAAATCACAAGGGGTATGTCACCAATACATCCACTTTTGCAGTGCGGTGTATCGACTGTGATGCAGTGATCCATGGGGAGAGGGAGGTCACCCAGCATGCCAATGAGACTGGACACTACAACTTTGGTGAAGTATAACTACAGCAAAACACACAAGAAGAAGAAAAAAACAGATAATTACCCTTTACCATACCCAATCCTGTAGAAATACATCACTCCATTATAACTTCATTCTCCTCTAGCACTTCATTCTCTGGATTCATAATCCCCTTGGGATTATTGGTCTCTACCAATTCTTTTAATTCTTCCTGGTGTTCCTCTTCCTGTTTCTGTCTCTCCTTTGCCTTCTCAACACTGTTCAAGAACTTCTGCAAGTTTATACCACTAGCAGCCTCACTCTCTAATGGAGTATATGGTTTCAACTTGAGTTCTTTGAGCCTTCTCTTATGCACTTTGGACTTGTAATGAGACTTAATGGCATGGTCATCTTCAAAGTGTTTGGCACAATGGATGCAGTAGAACTGTGCCATTCCTGGTTTCGTCTCGTCTAACTCCTGGTTCTTGAGTTGTATGATGGATTCCTTGGACTGTAAGTCATCGTAGATAAGGTCCAGGTCCCTTGTTCTTCTCTTAGTCTTGTATCTCTTGACGGAGTATCTTCCCATTTTTCCCGTTCGTGTTGTCTTCTATAAGCTCTTCTACAGGTTCCTCTATAAGTGTGAAAGTACTTTAGTCCTCCCCATAAAAATTTAAGGCGATGAGCTGTTGACTTCCTAATACAGGAAGTCTGTAAATTTTAAGTTATGTGATGGACAAAACAGCCAAAAAGAGCAACGTTGTGTGCCCGCCTGTTCAGGACCTCAATTACGTAATTTTCCAGCTTGCCTTTGAAAAATTTCAGAGTCCCCCCCTTCGCGGATACCCTACCCGATTTCCACACCCACACACCAGCACCATCGAACAGTCACAAAGGAACAACCCGCACATCACAGACAATGTAATCCGCGAATATTTCCCGATAAATCACTGCGCAATAGTTAATGCATGTTACCCTCCTCCATCTTTTGGATTTCTAATCCTCCGCGCCAGTTTCGCCTCCCACAGCTTTTTTTTCAGGCTCTTTCAACCATCAACTACACCAGACCGGTACTAACCTCATATCAAACAACCAGTCAAGATGGCCCGTCGTCCAGCTAGATGTTACAGATACCAAAAGAACAAACCTTACCCAAAATCTAGATACAACAGAGCCGTTCCAGACTCCAAGATCCGTATCTACGACTTGGGTAGAAAGAAGGCCTCTGTGGATGATTTCCCATTGTGTATCCACTTGGTCTCCAACGAGTTGGAACAACTTTCCTCCGAGGCTTTGGAAGCTGCTCGTATCTGTGCCAACAAGTACATCACCAAGATCTCTGGTCGTGACTCTTTCCACTTGAGAGTTCGTGTCCACCCATTCCACGTTTTGAGAATCAACAAGATGTTGTCCTGTGCCGGTGCCGATAGATTGCAACAAGGTATGAGAGGTGCCTGGGGTAAGCCACACGGTTTGGCTGCCCGTGTTGACATTGGTCAAATCATCTTCTCTGTCAGAACCAAGGACTCTAACAAGGAGGTTGCTATCGAGGGTTTGAGAAGAGCTAGATACAAATTCCCAGGTCAACAAAAGATCATCTTGTCTAAGAAGTGGGGTTTCACCAACTTGGACCGTGCTGAGTACATTAGAAGAAAGCAATTGGGTGAGGTTAAGGATGATGGTGCCTTTGTTAAGTTCTTGTCTAAGAAGGGTCCATTGGAGGAGAACTTGAGACAGTTCCCAGACTACCAATTCCAAGCTTAAGTCCAGTCTAGATTTGAGTGAATAATGTATGGGTTTTGTATTGGGTAGGATTGTAGGTTTTCTGTTTGCGCCATTAGGGCATTACTACTGTCGTATGTAGGCACTCTGTGAAGTACGACTACAATAGCCTACAATCGTGGTGTACTATGGCTCAGTATAACAGCCCTACTATGATCTTGTATAAGTAATAATTACCCTCAGTATTACCTCTAGAGCCGACCTAGACAAATCACCATTACAGGTAGACCGTACTAGCCACCTCAAAAGTAAAGCCATACCAAGCGTTTCCGGGGAACATCGTCCCCGGATATCGCAGCGACTTTGTGCCACATTCCTTGCATTTGTGTTTACTTTTATGGATCATTGATTTATCATGCTCCATTCATTGATGTCCACTGTTGCCACGCTAATTCAAGTCAATTATTGACGCTTTAGAGCTGAGAATCTGGTAACACAAGCTGCTCTATATCCTTTTTCTGCCATTCAAAATCACATTGCAAATCTGATGACTGAAGTTGATGAACGTGTTGAAGGCCACAGGGCAATGGTTGGGTTGGCCTTAGAGGCATCCCTGAAGATCCGCATTATCTGTGAAGAATACATTAGATCGTTGGGTGCTAGAGACGGCGAATTGTTGGAACAAGTGTGTCTTGACTTTTGCGGGTTTGTCACCGAACTCTCAGAGCATCTTGAAACAGCACAAACTGGACAAACATTATCAAAGCTCAAAGAACTGAATGCGATGTTGGATGAACTCGAGAAAACTCTCTCGAGAGAGCCGTTCAACAAAGATACGATTCAGAAAAGCAGATTGGTAGAAGAAATTGAGAAACTCAAAAGCATCTTCCATTTATTTTTCTCCCTCTGTGAAAATTGCCCTCCAAATAATGGGACTTCAACGGTATATGATGTACCTCCAATCGTAAAAATATATCTTCTGGTTGCTGTTTTGGTCATCTCCAATCAGATCGATAAGGGCATCTATTTCGTGATGTTGTGCTTGACAAAACTGGTCTTGTTCATACTTCTTATTTTGGTTTCATATCACACTTCGGACTACTTGGTTAAGGTCAGCAAAACAGAGGGCATTTGGCCATTCATCTGCAAGATGCGGAACTATGAGAGAAAATGGGAAGCAATTTGCTCGCCTTGGAGAGTCGTTGGACGTCTGTGGACGGGGCCACTGACTGAGTAGAGGCTCATGAATGCTGCATGTCTAAGATCCTCTTTTGGCATCATATGCTGAGCATGCTGAAATTTTGAAATGACATAAACTCCCTAAATGCATGTTTCACTCAATTCCAATTTCTACAAATTCCGTTGTAGCAGATAGCACAGACAAACCTTTTTCGTCTTAGAGAAATCTAAAGACGTTGTTCAAGCTTTCAATGGCCACCTAGCATCTTTGGATCGGTTCCAGTTTCCGACGTTCATTCCATGTTGCATTCAATGTGAACGTTGCGTCCTCTTGTCTCAGAAATCGCCAGCTCTCGAACAACTCCAACAATTCTTAAAGAAAACACCCCATGAACAATCAATGGCGACAGCGAGGTACTAGCTTTAAAAGAAAAACTTCTAAGCTTGGGATAACGAAAGATGGGAGAAATTTTGGCCACTTCTAAGTCCTCAGGCTTACGGAGGTATCTTATCGAGATTGTTTCCAAGCTATCAGCACTAACTAAGACGGGAAGCCGTTTAATATTCCCACCGATAGTCATTTTAAGAGTCCTCAGTTCTGGGAGATCGTTAAGGATGTCATTAAGTTTCTTATCTTTATCAAAGATGGAGAACTCCAGCGTTTTCAAACAACAAAGTTTGGCATCATACAACGGTTCGAACAATAGATATAGTGATAGTTGTTCAACATTCTCTAGAAATGCATAATCTGTGATCTTATTACCACGTCGTCTCATATCTCCCCAAATTGATACGTCTTTCAAATTTGGTGCAAATAAGTTTCTAATGGTCAATATCGGTGTGCTTGTCAGGCTGAGAACCAGTTGAGACATGTACGGTGCAATAAGGTCACTCAATTGTCCACGATCTTGCAGGCGAAATATTAAGTCCAGCGCATTTCCTTCAAATGTAACTTTTTCCACCCTAGTCAAGCCGCTGACAGACAAAGAGCTAACACGAATCAGCTTATTAGTAAGTGCCAGCTCTAATCCAGAAATGACGATGGAAGCGCTGACCTCTCCTGTGAGGTCAATTGCTTCCAGGTAATCGTCGCTGATTCCCTTTAACATAATGTATTTGGCCCCCTGTGATCCCATGAGATTAGCATCTATATCACACTGATCTAAATACAGTCTCAAAACCTTCTTCGTTGAAACAATACAGCGCCTCAGATCCATATTTCTAAGCACTACGTTCCGTGCATCTTCGATCACAATCCTGGACTTTGAATAATTCACTGATTCGATCAAAGCCTCCAGTTTCCCTCTATAAACACTGTCCTTATCTAGAAAGCCATTTGGATACTCATCAAAGTTTGATACGGTGATGATGTTAATGGATTTGGAAAGTCTCCTTATAGTGGCATCGATATCCAGGTCCCTGAGTGATGCTATGTCCACTATATTGATCATGCGTCGACTTTGACGGTCATCCAATTCTTCAATACAGACTGTGCGAAGTTGATGGAGGCGTTCACGAACTGCCCTGCGAGGGTTATCAACAACGTACTGACACACACCGTAGAGGTCAACATCAAGAGTTTCGATGAGAGATTCTAAGTCTTCTCTATCCAGTCGGGACATAATCATTATTTGCAATTCTAAGGGAAGCATTGAGAGCCATGTAGAACGTTCTAGGGATTCTGTGCTCAAGACCTCAACAGTTGAGAAAGCTGACCTTGCTCCCTGACGCAAAGCAAGATTCGATTTCGACAGATACATTTACAGTATCACAAGTGAACAAAGGACGAACAAATTTAGAAATTTGTTGGAGCCTGAACCTGATCCCTGTAGCAATAAAAGGCTATGAGCTACAACTGATTGCTAATTGCTGATCTATTGTCTCATAGTTCAAAAGTGATCAAGGTGGCTGCACGATTTTTGAATAATGTTCTCAGCTCATCTATGTTCTGGACCGCATGAATATATCATTATTTATATAATGAAAGGACCACTCTTGAGATCACATCCGGTCGTTCTATGCTACAGATTGGATTGTGGCATTTCTGACTCTTTCAGTCGCCTAAACTTTTGGCAAATGTATCGACTTCGCTCAATTTCAGCACTCTTAACGGATCCACAAACAAGGGCTGGCCTCTAGGTAAAAGAAGGGGCTCAAACCCTGGCTACATGCACCGTGCTGCCAATCACATTAAAATGATTACCCCCTTTGCCGTCTTTAGGATTACCGTCCTGACTCTTGACAAGTCTCGCAGTAAAGTCGAATAATTGTATTATTATATTGCACATGGATTTTCAGTACAACTGTTGCGAAAGTGTCTGGAGACTTTGAAGTTCTTCATGAGTATGAAAGCAGGTATGAAAGAAGTCCATAACCCAGTGCCCACTGCTGACTTCAAGCTGAAGCCTGACACAACGTCCAAGAACTTCCAAGACCCAAGAGTCCAACGGCCCATAACTGACAGCTACCGTTGTTCCCGGTCGCTGCGTGCGGCAGGACAATGTCTGACGTGCATGAAGCTCGACCATTTCTTCCAGTTGTGGGTGCTGTTCCTCAGTCTCCTGTCAAATCGCCAGCTTTTTTTGCATTTACACTCTGGCGTCCCCCCCGCTGAGAATTGAGATAGCGCGCACAATGGTCGTCCGCTGTCTTTCGTTCCTCCTGGTGCTCGGTCCACTGGTTCACGCCAGTGAATGGTACCACTTTATGGCTAATGAAAGCGTGTGTTTATTCTTCACCGAGGGCTCCAGCGTTGAGATTGGCATGCAATCCTATCGCTTGCATGGAACTGAAGAACCCATACCAGATGAAGTCGAGATCACCTTCTTTGACGCGACGTTGGCCCACTTTGAGCACTATACCAAGGAAGAGCTGGATCAGAATGCAAGCATGAACAAAGCCATAGTTATGGATGAGGATGGCTGGGGTGTTCAGGTGGATACAGCTGACTATGAACCCGAAGTCTTCACACTATCATCTGGGGACAGACACTACTTGCAAAACATCACTCGGACGGGCAAGCACTGCTACTTGACCCAGTATACTGGCAAGAATGCGCCTGGCAAGAATGCGACTAGCGGTGATTCTTTCAGGTCTGTTCCTCTCGTCATCATCCAAAGCACCAATAACACCTTGCCAAGTAGACAGACGATTGGCATGATAACTTTCATTGCATTGACCTTCTACTGTTTGGCCATCTCGCTCATTGTCTGGTACTGGTCTCTTCCGAGAATCATCTTTTGGAGAGAATTGGCATCCTTCTTTTTTTGCCTTATCATCATCGTCCAAGAGGCGAGAAGACGAGGTTCAATCGTCGCCGAAGCTATGCAGAGTTGTTTTAATGTGTCACTGCTTGCACTTTACTTCAAACCGGATAACATCCTCACCCCTTTGATCGTTGGTCTGTCCTTGTTACAGGCCATTCTCTTTATTGAGGAGAGATATGTTCGGGTCTGCATGGGGGATATCGTCATCTTTGCCATTGTTTTGATAGTCAACTTATTGTTTGTGAAGAAGGCCTGGGACAAACGGTCCAAGCTTGGTGTGCTGGTTCAATTGGAAAGGCTATGGATCCTCATCGAGCGCTTCTTTGCTCCTCACACTTTTAAAGTCATGATGAGCTTTCTGTGCCAAAGCTCTTTCTACAAGAATTATTTTCTATTTGATGAGACATTCAGTATCAATGGTTTTGTCATTGAGTACCAGACCTACTATGTGCTGCTAAAGCTGCTGGTCATTGGAGGCGGCCTTTACTGTGCAAAACCACAAGCATCCCATACCAAGAGATATAAGAGAGCTTCCAATGCTCATGTCTTGCTAATGCTTGCCCTCTGTGTTGCCTCGGTCTTCCTCCTTGTTGGCCTCATCTTGCCTGTGCTCCATCGCCACGAATGCGTCAGGTTCGACAACTTCTCTCCAAGGGGATATCTAGCTGCTGATGTCTTCATCCCTCGAACCGACCTATCATTCGAAAAAGGCTTCAGGTATCCTGAGCCAAGATTTTAAGAAACAAATCTATATATTCGTTATGGATTTGCGAGTTCAAGGTGTGGCGCTGGCCAAACAACATAGACGTCTTCAGAATGCGTCCCAAACACTACGATTTGTAGTAATAGAGTCCCATTCACCTCCAAGCAGCTCTCCGCAAACATGATCGAAGAGTCAAGACTGGGTGCAAGGTAGGTGTTCTGAATCGTGAGTGATTGGTATACAGAAATAAGAAAGAATGTAACGTTTATAAGGTTGACCATTGTACCGTTTAAGTTGTCACTTGTGTCTCGTATGTCGTGCCATCGTAGGCTCTCATGAAGATAGTGCTTGATACACAAAAGTTCTCGGTCTCCAAGATAATGCGGTTCTATTGACTTCAAGGAGCTTATCGGACTCTTCTTTGAGCTTACTTTCGGTAGGAGGACCAGGGACCTATGAATACTGAGGAGTATCAGTGGAAGGCCAGGAAATGAAGATACGGCAAGGTATTCAGGACAGTACGTAGTATTACAGTCGTACAACCTCGGTATGTCCAATCCGGTCATCTTGCCTCCCCGGAAGTCACGCTGACACGTCCATTTTTGGAAACGTGTCGAAATTCTCTCATCAGACAAATAACAACAGCAGCCATAATAACAACATTGAGCCCATTTGGAATTATAGAAACCATGTCCTTCACTCAGAAAGAAAACCCAAAGACCTTGGTCCTCTTTGATGTGGACGGTACCCTCACACCTGCCAGACTCACGATCTCCCCTGAGATGAAGCAACTTCTCGCAGACCTCAGAAAGAAAGTTGTCATTGGGTTTGTCGGTGGGTCCGATTTACAGAAACAGGTTGAGCAGTTGGGCTCCACAGTGTTGGAGGACTTTGACTACTGTTTCAGTGAAAACGGTTTGACCGCTTATAAGTTGGGTCAAAAATTGGCCTCTCAATCCTTCATCAACTGGATCGGTGAAGAACAGTATAACCAATTGGCCAAGTTCATCTTGAGCTACTTGTCTCAGTTGGACTTGCCAAAGAGACGTGGTACTTTCATCGAGTTCAGAAATGGTATGATTAATGTGTCTCCAATCGGGAGAAACGCCTCTACTGAGGAAAGAATCGAATTTGAAAAGTTTGATTTGGCAAACAAGATCAGAGAGAACTTTGTTTCTGCTCTCAAGGAAGAATTCCCAGATTTGGGTCTCACTTACTCCATCGGTGGTCAGATCTCCTTTGACGTGTTCCCAACTGGTTGGGATAAGACCTACGCACTTCAACATGTTGCCAACGAAGGGTTCTCCGAAATCCATTTCTTTGGCGACAAGTCTTACAAGGGTGGTAACGATTACGAGATCTATACCGATGACAGAACCATTGGTCATGCTGTCAACAGTCCGGAGGATACTATCAGAATCTTGAAGGAGTTGTTCTTTTAGATCAAGCTATAAACTGAGCGTTGGACTGTATTGCATTGTAGTGTTTGTGGTATCGATGTACCTATCACGTCAACAACCGCACGTAGGCCAACACAAGGGCAAACGTACCGGTACACACACCAATCAACCACTGCATCACCTGTGTCTTGACCGCATCTATCTGCATCTTCATATTGGCAACTTCTTGATCAATGCGCGTGTCAATATCACTTATGTGAAGTTCATGCTGTGAACCTTCTTCTCTGATACGTCCTTTCTCCAAATTCAAATCCAGCCTGACGGATGCATTTGCCTTGGTGATCTCTTCACGAATCTTAGTCTTCACTCGTTCCAAGTTTAACTTCAACTGTTCATTATCATTATGAATGCCGTTGAACTCAGATTTATCCCTCGTCTGTAACTCACCTCTCAGTTTGGTGAAGTCTACTTTCTGTTGGTATGTCATCTTGTTCAATGTCTCCTTTGTGACTAGATTGGATTCAACGGACTGGACACTCTCATTCAAGGCCCTAGAAACGATGTTAACCACTCCTTCGCTCTGCTGCTTGTTGAATCCATGGTTTTGAAGGTCCAACACGAACTTGCGGGTATCAAAATGGGCACCTCTTGTTGCTGTTGAATGGAATGTTCTAGTCAGTGGTTTTAAAGTCTTCAGTCTCATTCTTGATGCAGCCTCTTTGTAAGCGTTAAACATGTAGTAATATATAATAAGTACGAGAAGGAAGTTCGCCTTCTGTCCTGTCTAAACCTCCTCACTCCGATCGATTTCCCCGTTGCGCCACAGAATTTCGTGGACTTTTTTGAATCGGAAACTTGCGCTCGATTCTTCCCAGATTCATTTTAAATTCCTCATAAAAGTTTTTCTACAACGTTTAATACCCTCTGAATTACTTCCTGTCAAAAAAAGCAGGAGGTTAAAACAGGAGATTAAAGGGACCAAATGTTAAGAATAACAAGGGTCCTAAGGCCATTCAGGTCATTCCACTACTCCCACAGGTCGCTGGGTAAACTAACAGAGCACAAGTACGACGATGCCCAGTTGATGAGTAAGAGACTCACGGAGGAACCATATTATGCCAAAAGGGAACCACAGGATGAACCAGAGGAGCAGAGCTCCTCCCCGGAAGAGCTTCAGAGATTCCAAACCATTGAGATCATAAAGGGTTTGATAGCTGGTAGTTTAACCATTGGTGGATTGCTTGGTGGGTATATCCTTTATGTCAATTGGCCAGAGTTAAAAGCATGGTACAACGATGATGATTCCATCGATGTCCCTCAGCCGAAGAAGAAACAATTCGAACTGCCAGTGATTACAAATAAGAATGATAGTAAAGTACCTGGGCTGTACTTATGTGGTGATAATTCTTCGTATATCGTCTCAATGGATGAAAAGGTTAATGAAGTTAGACATATGATGAGACATGATTGGTTTGATGGGAAATTGTTGAAACTCGTTGTCTTAGGTGAAAATAGTGCCCTCGCTATTGACACCAAGGGTGATTTGATCCAATGGGGGTTGGGATTCAACGGCGGAAGCGTTCCTGAATATACTGTTAGAGGGGAAAGATTGGTTGATGCCAAGATCTCAAATGGCGTTGTTTATGCGATGACTGAAGGAAAGGATATCTTGGTGGTCCCAGAGTCTACAAATGATCATTTGGGATCGTTTAAAAGAAACTGGCTTTTCCAAAAGGTGCCAAAACCATATGTGAAGCTCCCAACTTCTTTTGAAAAAGGTGAGAAGATTGATTCGTACGACACAGGTAAGGAACACTTGGTCCTTCTAACTTCTCGAGGACGTGCATTCACTTGTTCCACCGGGCTGAAACCGTTGCAAAAATCATTTGGACAGTTTGGTATCCCACAATTCAGCCATTTGAACAAACCACCATTCCCTAATGAGTTACATGAAATTTCTTTGTTAAACCAAATGGTGTCATACAGTAAAGAAAAGATCGATCATGTCGAACAGAGAAGAATCAAACAAGTTCAATGTGGGTCGTATCATACATTAGCTGTGGATACACATGGTGGATTGTACACTTTTGGACAGAATACATATGGACAATTGGGACACCCGATAAACTACACATCTGAACACATTTCATACCCTAAGAAGGTTGAGGCTTTGCAGAAATTTGTCAAAAAGACCATGATCCCTGAAGTTCTCAGTGTTCACACTTCCGGTGATACGAATTTCGTGAAGTTTAAACCTGTTCATCTGTACCAATTGATCAACGGTGGAAGATTACAAGATGAGGACCCTAAGATAGTTGGATTTGGAAAGAATTTGAAAGGGCAACTGGGAAATGGGCTGTTTATTCATTCGCAGGCTGAACCTGTTGAGTTGAGAGAATTGGCTAGGTTCAAAGATTTCGATGAAAGAACAGGAGAGATGAAACAGATTGATATCGCTGAATGGTCTGTGGGGAAGGATCACACCATGATCAAACTGGTCAATGGAGATGTCCTGTACTGGGGTGCCAACGATGATGGACAGCTTGGAAATGGTAAACGTAATAGAATCCCAAAGCCATCGAGTCCACCAAGGTTAATCGAGCCATGGTATAAGACTGAGGATTATAAAGATCTTACATTTGTCAATAGGCTGCAGTTAAGCGGAGGCCAGCACGTCGTTGCTGGTGTGAGAGCAAGTGGTATCTTTTACTCCAAGTGATACTATCATTGTATATAGGTATTTTAATTTATTATTCAAGAGATTGAGACAGGCTGCGTCAAGATTTATTGATTTGTGAAAAGAGTATTAATGGTTAATCCCTGATGTGGAACCAGGAGAGGTCGCCATTGAATTAATCGCCTTCGAATCATCGATCATGAGTAGAATTTATCAGATGACAACTTTCCAATATTATTCTTATACAATTATTAAGTATTGGAATTATAAATTAGTGAATGAATATCATCTCAACCACCTTAGCATTAAGTAGCAGATCACGAAGAACACCACAACACATCCCCAAAACACGAATTTATCCTCCCTTGCCCTTCTTTCAATCGTTCTTATTGTGTCCTGGGAGACACCAAGTGTAGTCAAAGAGCCGGTCAACGTGTTAGACATTCTGCTGAGGATCCTATTCGTGTGAACCAGTTCTTCAAAAGCTTCTCTACCCATTTGGAGTATCTCATCCAACTGTTGGTTCCCTCTGGCTAGTGATTCATGTTCATGATAGAGGCCATCAGCATACGTCTGATGATATGGGTTCTCACTCGTCTGGGGCTTTCTGTTCAACAGGGCACTCTTGTTCACCTCCTGGTTCATCTCCTCTCTCATTCGTTTTAACTCCTGGAACTTCTTCTTGAAATCTGTCAAATCTCTCTTAAACGCACTTAGCTTCAGCTGTGCCCTCTCCAGCTTCTCGTCAGTTTCGTTCTTCATAAAACTCTCATAGTCATCCAGTGTTTTAACCAGTTGTGTTATGTTGGCTGCAATGGTTCCCTGTAATGATAACGGTGAGCCTGCAACGTCTTGTTCGAACTGGGTAAGATCCTTCCGTATGGATGCAATCTGTCTGACAGCGTGGTTATGGATGGCGTTCATTGTATGGTCTCTGCCAGCTGGATGACCCTTTTGATGACTGTCTTCTCTTTGTTGATATTTTAAGTGCCAAAAGTGAAAAATTTCCTGAGAAAGGCCATAAATATCGAAAGGATATCTCTTTCTGATAAAAGTTTATAGAGAAGACAGTACAAGGAGTGTTTAATGCAATCGCTGAAAATGTCCGATGAAGAACTGTATGTCACCCTTTTGTTGTATCTTCATATTGTTACTAACACTCCATAAAAGGACCCTCTCAGCAAGCACCTTGGCCGCCCTCATGGAATTTAAACAGGAGGAACAACAACGCTTGGAGGAGTTCAACAGGCTAGAGAATGAAGCAGAGCAAAGATATCAGGATATCAAGGAGAAGGGGATGGCTCTGTTCAAAGAAGACTGGCAGTTGTCCCAGTTTTGGGTGAGTTCTACTGGTAACGATATCGTAACAGACTCGATCTATAACGATTCTATGATCTGATATAAAAATAATATTAACACACCACAGTACCATGATAACACTGCTGATCTCCTAGCAGACGAACTTCTAGAAGGAGCAGACGAATCAACAGTTATCTGTATTGTCTCAGCCCCATCAGTGTATGCCGCTATATTGAAGAAGGCTTCATTACCAACTGAGCACATCTACCTGTTTGAATTTGATAAGAGATTTGAAGTACTAGCTGGTGACCGCTTTGGCTTCTATGACTATAACAACCCATTGGACTTCCCAGAACAGCTGAAGGGTAAGGTGAATAGACTGTTAATTGATCCTCCGTTCTTGCAAGACGACTGTCAGATGAAATCCTCTAAAACAGCACATGCTCTGTTGTCCTCTGAAAAAGGCAAGACTTCTAATGGTGTCGACAAGCACAGGCTAATCTCCTGTACCGGTGAGAGAATGAAAGATATTATCAAGCAGTGTTACCCAGGAGTGAAACCTACAACTTTCTACCCTGAACATGCAAATGGACTGAGCAACGAGTTCTTCTGCTATGCTTCGTACGAGGGCAAGAACTGGAAGTGGCAATGATCTAAAGTAAAGGAAAATTTCGTTATCGCTGACTTTATAATATGGATTTCATACAATTGTTATAGTAGAAATTCAACGGAAACCGTGATAAGTAGCTTTCCGAATCTGGAGTGGTTATGCAGCCCTCGAATATTGAGCATATTTTTTCCCATAAACAAGTATAAACCTCTTCAACTTTCCCAATCTTCCAGAGTTAGACAGAACCATTGAAGGAAGCTGTAAGAGGATGCCCCCATCACGCAGACACACTGAGCACCTGAATAGTCCGTATTCCAGGACTCCAGTGACCCCAAATGGCTCGAGAGTTCCAAATGTAGGTGAAATCAAATTCGTATTTTATTTGTTCAATCATTGAGAAGAAATTTGGTTGATGATGGATGATGATACTAACAACCATCAGACCCCTGGAAGCATCTTCTCCAAAGTGAAACAGATGTTCTCGCCGTGGTATTCCACTGACTCGGATGCCTCGATACAATCTCTTCCGGAAACCCCATTGAAGTCTGAAAGTGAAACGCCATTGAACTCCCAAAGACACTTGGATGCTTTGCACAGTTCCCACAGTGATAATGACGATGATACTAATGCTAAGTTGGCTAAGTTCTTCCGGCAGAAGGGATCAGAACCACTGAATGAAATTGAGATGGAAGGCGTGCGTTCTTTATTGTCCAGATCTTCCAAAGGGACACCAGTTAAAGTGGAACAATCACCAGATGATTCGATCGTTTTGAAGAATTTTAAAGAGACTGATTCTACACTATCCACGCCAAGTTTCAAACCAACGTATAATGAGTCCAAAGTGGAAAGATCGGGGACACCGAAGAAACGAATCGTGTATGATTATTCAGGGTTTCCAAGTCCTTATAGAACTTCAAGACTGAAGTCATCGTTGAAGATCAAACAAGAAGTGACAGAACCAAAGAAAGAAGAGCATATTAAGGTTGAAGAACCAAAGAAGTTGAGTAACACCGCATCCGCATTGTTGTCATTCATAGAGAACAATGAGCCAAAACAGGAGACAAAGCAGGAGGAGAAGAAGGAGTTGGATTTCAGCAATCCGTATGCTCGTGAAAAGAAGGCTGTGATAAAAAGGCCATCACCGTTGGAACAGTTGGAGAAGAGTTTGAACAGCATTGAGAATAAGTATAAGCCTGTGAAGTCCAGTTCGTTGAGGGAAAGTGTCTCCATGGATGATTCTATGGAGGTTGATAATGAATCCATTCCGGATGACAAAAAGGAAGAGGAAAACAAAAAAGAGAAGGAAGAGATACAAGAGAAAAAGACTCAAGGGTTCATGTCTGCTCCAGCCTCAAGTGATAAACCACTGTTCTCCTTTGGCCAACCGGTCGGAACAGTGGAACCAAAACCAGTGGAATCTAAGCCTATGCAACTAACAAAACCCGTTGAGAAAGTTCTCCACGACCCATCTAGCAAACTTTCTGGCAACCTACCACAGCTCACCCTATCCAGACCATCGCAGGTTACTCTTCCATCTTCATCATCAGAGCACGTCGCATTGACACCAAGATCTATAACTGCCGAGTTGGATTTCCAATTCCCAAATTCCCTGGATTCAGGCGTTGGCGTCAAAGATATCGATGAACAGAGAGTGAAAGTTCTGAAGGATCTTTTTAGCTTTTGAGATTGAATAGCTCATGTTTATTATTCTACTAGCGGTGGTTTTATGGCCATGTAAGCTTATTTTTATCCAGGAAATTCAAGCTCAGGTTGCATGTCTTCGCATTTTAAATCTTACACGCTGTGGTCAGAAGATTCGAACAGTATACACACGCACTCAATACCTCCAAGTATTTGAGGTTGCGAGGGAAGCATGCTCTCCTGTCTCATGTCGGTCACCCTGCAGAGGAAACCTGAAGAAATTTCACTTGGTTATCAGGTCTCTTCTCTTTTTCAGTTGGGTGTCACAGCAATGCGTGCACACATCTGAGATCATCAACCTCTGCCATCAATCAAATAAGGTTTAACAGTGAGTAATTAGCAAATCAAAGGAGATACAGCAGTTTAGAACATACCTACTTAATACTTAGTGTTAGATGGCCGTTAAGGGTAGAGACTAACAATAAAGAATTCTCCCAAGAACAAAGTATGTATATGGAAGGGATTCACCCCGATTCTGAGCACATCCGTAGGCCAAGATGTATCAAAAGCACGTGTTTGGAAAGCACCTCTTTCGTGCAATACTCAAATTCAGATGCGTATATACGAGGCTCCTGCTGCCTGTTTATTCCACTCCTTAGACGCAAGAGCTTAGAGTTCTCTGTTTGATTATCTGTCAATATCCTAATGATACTCCATCAAGAGTCTATAATATCTTTATTTGAAAATTCAACCTCTGACCATTTCAATGATTGAATTAGTTGTATTGAGAATCGATGACTTGATTTATCATTACGACAGTCGTCTGAAGACCACAAGACTTGCTAAGTCTTGAGAGCTGAAGATTATAACTTAACTCTAAAGAATAAACATTTTCAATCATCTCTCTCAAGTCTCCCACACTCTGTCTTAAAGCTCCGGGAAGTGGACCATCTCAGAATATAAATCGTCAGT
>PPNS03000041.1:0-94745 GCA_003708225.3 Williopsis suaveolens | reverse complement strand
AATTATGATCTAATTATCTAAACCTGTAAGGATCTCCAGCGCAGTAAAACAGCGAAATTAGCTCTCAAAAGGTTTTGACAAAGTACCTAGCATCATAGCCCTATCCGTACGGATAGTCTTAACTATGACGGATGGGGAGAGTCTTAACAAACCTATCCGCGGATAGTATCCGCGGATAGGGATCACGGATTGAGCTTATCCGTGCCCATCTCTAGGTAGGTGTTAAACCTTTGGCTCTTCTCACTGAAGACAAAACTTTTAAAAGACAGTAGCTGCTCAACAATTCGAGCTAGTGTCCAACCATCAAAATCGACTCTGCCGTCTGCTTGCCTGAAACTCCAATTCTTGAATGTTTGAAAAGCAACAAAGATATAGAAGAGAAGCCACAAAGAAAGGAATAACGTCTCTGACGCATGGACGAAGGAGCGTGGAAGTATTACTATGAGTCATTTCCATCGCCTTCATTCGAAGAGAAAAGAAAAATCGCTATAAATCTGCATTGTTGCAAACTCAAGTTGTGGGACGTTGGCATTGGAGTAGAATAAGAGACTCCCTTTAAAATAGTGTTAAAGAAATCGAGGCTGTCAGTGGGCAGACCTTACACCACTTCATTACATCTGATATGGTCAGTATCTATAGGTTTTAATAAATCCCTTGATACCCCAACTTGAAGTTCTGATGGAAGAAAGATAAAGAAGTTAAAAGCCGTGTCTTGGTGGGAATACAAATATCTCTTATATATATCAGGTCACATTTTAGTTATCATAAGATGTTAAAATTTCAATGTGTTTCCAGTGACCACTGACCAGTCATATGAGAAAGGGAGGAATGAGCTTTGTATGGAAGAAGAGCACCACTTGTAGATTTCCTAATATTCACGAGATGAATTTCCGTCTCATGGGACCCAGTGGCCACTGTTGTTCCTAAATCCCAATCTCCAAAGCACCAAGTGAAACCCACATGTGACAGAAATACCGCATTCGCCACAAGAATCTGCCAGCAGATCCATACCCTTCCGAAGAGTGCGCTACGCCACTGCCAACCTCATCCTGTTCCACCATCTTCACCTTTGTTGTTGGCGGAATTAGTGTTCGGTGCTAATTGCCTGATGGAAAACAACAAAAACAGTGGAATCTCCCTGAGAGAGGAAGAACAGCTAGCCCACACATTGCAATAATGTCGAAGATCCAAATGGATGACTCCGTGGAGGACTTCTTCGAGAGGATCAGGGAGCTTGACAGAGAGCGCGTAAAAGAGAGACAATCGAAGAAGCAGCTCACAAGCTCTGAGTCCATTAACCATTTCAACTCTTCAGTATCAGAACAGTACCGCCTCAATGTCGATGAACTCGTCTATGAATCCGCATATAACTACGACAAGTCAAGAAACGAAGAGAACGATTTCCCTACGTTTCGAGCAAGAACACAATCATACAAGAAACATGAAGGCATTGACATTGTGAGATTTGATGATTTCGTGACAAAAAAGCCAGCACAGCGCTCAACTGCCACGTCTAGATATTCGAGATTTGAGTTGTCAGACGAAGAGAAGCGGAAGATTGATGGTGTGATCATAAGTTTGATCGGCGAGAGCCCAGAACAGGAAATCCTACCAAAGCTCCCGGAAAGAAGGACCACCCACATTGTTGAAGTTGAAGAGTCAACAACACAAAGAAACAGAAGTTCATCCCCTATCAAGAGATCACCGGCAAAGATTGACATTTCCCTCAGAGCTGATGACGCCGAAAGGCCTCCACTTCCTGCTAGAAGGCTCGAGTTTACTGATGAACAGGCCGATCTTATCACAAATCAGAAGATCTCTAAACCGGAAGTCAAATCAAAGGGGAAATGGATCAACGATGCTTTACAGAACTCATCATCTACGTTCTCACAAGGCACACCAACAAAGCCAAACTTCTCTATTGATCGTTCACACTCAAGGTCAGCGAACAAGTGGTTGAACTCAGCAGTGACCAATTCATTAAGCACTCCTCAGGGAAAGAATAAATCGTTCAAAGTCTCTATCAATCACAGCAATGGTCCTGTTTCATGGTTAGAATCTGCTAAGAAGACAAATTCAACAACGTTACACACTCCACAAAGAACAAAGATTGCACCAATCGTCCCATCCAAATCCAATACTTTAACGGCAATCTTGAAAGAGGATGAACTTTCGAAATCACAAAGTGAAAAGACCTTGAAGGAGCTCAGCAGCCCAAGGCTTAACCATGTTGAACTCTCACCTTCCAAGTTAAAATCCCAATTACAAACCAAAGAGTTAAGCCCTATTGTCTTGAAAAAGGTTAGACCACCTGCACCACAGAAATCTAAGGAACTATCTACATCATTGCCACATTCACAAGAAAGTTACCTGAACCCTCATATATCAATCAGAAATTCTTCTTTGGATGCCCTTGAAGTTATTAAAGTGTCAAAATCTCTGAAACCAGCTGTACCTGTTCGGAAAACTTCCATTAAGATCCCAGAAGCTCTAACAAAGAAAGGTACACTCAAAAATGCAAAGCCACTCCCCGAAAAGACAAAGGTCATCCTTGAAGCCATTGAAAAGAAGAAATCCCTGGTACAAGCGCAAATATTGCCTGTGAAGGAGGATGCTGTTCCTGAAGCGGTACAAAAGTCTCAAAGGTTGAAGCCAGTTAAGCCAACAAGAAAACCGTCTGTAAAGCAACTGGAAGCACTGCAAGCCTTAAACAGTCTGAAGAAGAGAGACAGATCAGAAATAAAAGCCAAGCCAAGAGTCTTGAGCAACTCAAAAGAAGTGTTGAATAATCAGCTGAAGAGCTTGACAAGCATCAAGAAGAATGATCCACCGAAGACCAATGAAGATCCAAGGAAGGCCATTCTGGAACGTGTACTACAACGAGCACAGACAGCTCCAATTAATCTTCCTATCGCCAGCGATGGTACCATGACACACATGAAGAAGGCATCAACTTTCGATTCATCTCAGCTACAGAAGGATGGTGAATTGACCCATCTGACGAAGACAAGAAGTAAAGGCCCAAAGAGAAGGGCACCAAAGACTACTTAGACTTCATAGATATAACACGATCATCATTTTATTGCACAATAATTTCATTAGTCTTGGTAGCTATCGGTTTATCCTCTCTTTCTAGGATCTCTTCGTTTTTTTTTGAACTCTGGTGAGTTAGGTGCCACTATTTCATTTGCTTCAGAATCAGAGTTGAATGCACCACTATTGCCATTATTTGATTCAGCATGAAAGTTGCTCTGTTGGCTAGAGTCCGGAACACTATTTATATATTGCGAATACAACTGTGTGTCCTGGTTTTGTTGTTGATATTGGTCTTGTTGGTAATGACCATCCGCCCCCCGTTGAGATTCGCTACCATACCCCTGGCTATTATATTCATAATTATCATGTTGGTATTTCCCTTCATTGTTCGGCTCGCTTACTGAAGATCTCTTACTTTTTTTCAATTTGGATAGATCTTCACCAAAGATATTAATGCTTTTAGATTTTGGAGTTTTAGTCATCTTCTCAGAAACTTCCCTATTGAAAATAGCCTTTTTACCCAAGAATGGTCTTCTTCGAAAAACTGGGGTCTTGGACCTTGATTTCCTCAGTTGATCCCTAGCAGCAGAGTGTGCTCTTGGAGCGTCATCTTGAAACTTAACCTCATTATCATCATTCCCCGCGACTTGAGTCTTTCTCCTCGAGCGTAAAAGTGGAATATCTTCATTCTCATTAACATAAATGGAATCAGCTTCCCTATCATTGATCTTTTGTGGCTTCGTTTTTTCTGGCTTCATTACTTTAGGTTCATCCTCAATCAAAATTGGTTCTGTGGAGTCTTCGGCTTTGGTAGGCTCAGCAGCATCAACCTCATTTTCAGCCACTGGGAACTTTTTTCTGCTACGAGACCCTCTCTTAACTGGTGGCTCTTCATCGGACTCTTGATTCTCGATATTTTTAGACAATTTGTCGCCGACCATATTGATAGCCAGTTCTCTTCTCAATTTGGCAGGGACTTCGGCATAAGCATTGATGTCTGACTGGTGATCACCTATTCTAGAAAGTCCTGCATCTCTCACAAACTTTTGCTTCTTCCCAGAATGTGTAACCTCTGGATTCAGCGCTCTTTTTCTTGAAGATCTCTCGATTGCAACCTCCACTCCCTCCTTATCATCTTCAATAGTTTCGATCAGATCATCCTCTGCATGTGAAATTTCATTTTTGGAAGGCACTTCAACTTCAGTGCCATCATCAACCATTTCTTCCAAAGCATCGTCGAAAATGAGATCATCGCTCTCTGAGTCATCTTCATCTTCAACAACGGGTTTCTTTTTCTTCGCATTCTTTTTGGGGCGGTTCTTTCGAGGTTCGCTTATTATCTCATCTGCTTCATCTGCTTCATTATCACTTACAGCTTCATTGAACTCAGGCTCTTGATCAGGTTTCTTACCGATGAACCCGCGGCAGTTCTTTGCACCACAGAAACATCTTTGAGGATCAGAGCCCCATTCAAAGTTGTAATCATAACTGATCTCTTCACCGACTTTAATTTGCCTTTTAGCGAAAAGGCCAATTCTTGGGGAGTTATCCACGGACCATTTTTGCATTTCACAGTTTGCATCACAAGAGTGGTTGACAAATCTCGCTGCAGAACCTCTTTGGCCTGCATCAATGACCAAATTTCTCTCGAGACGGAGGAAGTAGTAGTCTGTAAAATTCTTATAGATCGTATTAACCCTACGTTCGACTTCAGTGAGATCAACAACCTCACCAGTATACTCAACAATCAACGAGCCAGCGTTATATGAACGAATAGAAAAAAGGCCACATCCCTTTTTCTCTGTTTTGCGAATCTCAAAGCCCTCCGCGTATAGTCTGTGCTCACTGAGATCGCGTAGAAGGTTTGTGAAGAGTCTATTGCCACAGTCTTCATGTTTGAATGGACAGTTGGAAGCAGAACACTCATACTGTAAGGCTCGATTCAAGCAATCTTTCCCACATCCAGAACCCAAGCAGTTACAAGAGTCCAATGGCTGTTTCTTCTTGTTGATTGCAGGAGCCATCCATTGGCACCTTTTCAAATTGTGAGTCCATTCCACTATCTCTCTATCACCTTCCACTACTGGACAGTATATGCTCCAGGGCAGCTTAAAATCATTCTGGGTATTCAGAAGAGTCAGTCCTTCACCCTGTGGGAGAGGGAATTCAAACATTTCTTTCCCACGTCTTGCAGTATTTGACTGCAAACCGCTCATGACGTAAAGTTTACCATCCAACTTGAAGTTTTCCACTCCACGCGCAATGGCCTCTTCATCAATCGAAACATCCTCCTCATCGACAATGTCATTCATTTCCCTCAGGATCTCAGCTTCGTCCAAGTCTTGCTCGACATAGCGTTTCCACTCAGCACACTCCTCAACAGCGGCAACCAGGATCATATCACCCACATGTGGGATTTTGGAATTCTTGAAGAAGTCAGTGATCAGCATCAACGACTTCTTCTTCACGTCCGATCTGGAGACACGATGCTCAAAGAGCACCTGTGGCTCATCCTCCAAGAGCAGCTGCACCTCATGTGCCAATGAATCTGAAGACCTCATAGATCTGTGTCAATATAAGCTTTAGATCAAAACAGACAAATATTCCAGTGCTTCCAGCGTGGCGCTCAGTGTGGAGAAAGGTTCAACCTGTTCGTACAGCAAAAAATATTACACTAGACACCTTTTAGTAGTTCGTTATCTTATAGCGCTGGTGTTCGATGTACTGTCCGAGTTGTGTTATTGATTGCGCCTTTGTTGTTTCCGTTTCAGCTTTTCGCCCATAGGCTTTTGATAATCTAAAAACTTAGCGCAGCACAGATCGGCATGGTGAAACCAAAAAGGGGGAAAAGGGACGTGGTCATCAGTCAAAACCATTTGAGTCAACTACACCCGTTGGAATTCATTACAAGCGCAGTGTAAACACCAACGGTTACCCATTATTAACAATGAAAGTCATTATAACATCAAATTTATCCACCTTCACAAGCATCCCGATGAAGAACACATTATTTACAGGAAAGAGAACGCGGCTGTTGAACAGAGTTCCCTGGAAATCAACAGATATAGTCAAGAGATAGAAAAATAAATAGTAGCCAATCACCACGAACCCTTACGCACACCAGGAAGCTCACCTGCGAGTGCCTGTTCTCTAAATTGGTATCTGTTGATTCTGAACTCCTTGATTATACCTCTAGCATGGCCCGAGAAGACACAACGGTCCTTTACAGCCGTAATTCTCGTGTAGTTTGGCATGGTGGTGAGCTGCAGTTGGGCCTCAAGTCTAGCTCTTGGTGGAAGAGCGGTGTTTCTGGAAATGTACTTAAGGGCCTGGACAGTCACCTCGTTCTCGGCAACCATCTGACGCTTGAAATTATCACGAAGCACTCTGGCATTGACATAGGAAGTCGGGTTCTTGACTTTCACAGGGAAACGGAAACCACTCATCTTTCTCTCGGTTCCTTTGGCGATGTCGATTGATCACGTTCTCTGTTTCGTTGAAGTTTGATGATTTTTCAGAATTCGCGGTTGGAGCTTCCGGGAGAACAGAACCGGAATTGGGTGTGGTGTGTAGGCGACTCTTAGATACGGAAGTGCATTAATCAAAGAAGTTATCTGTGATTAGGGACTATGGATTTGACCACTGACTGTTGACTGTTGAAACTTGACTAGTCACGGTGCCAGCCTCCAGGGTCACTCTATGAGTTAACAACTGTGAGATATGTGATCGTCTGATCCGATTAAGAATACCGATGGACTTCCATAGCAGAATGGTGAAAGTTAATTCTCGATTTACTCTGTCATTCGTTACCGCGTCCGTTTACTTACATTAATTGCGATTTGCTCGTATCTGGGTCCTGGGCCCATTTTTATGACGACATGTCTGTAAAGTTGATATTCATAATCATTTGAAGGATGAAGTACAGCTCATTCGGGATAATGCAAGACTTCTGACAATAATAGAATCATCCCTATTAAAATACTTTCCGAACAGTGGAGAATCAAGATGACAACACGATCCATATCAAGTATATCACTGACTTAAAAAATTATTGGAATGGTGACTATGATCTGCTGATCCAGGAGCTATTGACACAAACTTGGACAAGAATTCATGGTGATCTTTTGCTTAGACCTTTCAATGCCAATTTCGGCTACATGTGAGCAAGTGGTTTGCGCTTTATCAGTGCTTTTCGACCAAGAATTCCCAGTTATCCACCGAATCGGTGCCGCTAAGCAAAGCACATAAAATTTGAGAGGATCAACTGGAATGGCCTAGGTATGAATAAACGAGATGCATATTACTCATTCTTTGATTATATTGAATATTTGGGGTTCAGAAGATGCTGATCCTGTATAAACCTTGATAAGTTTTCCCTGAATCATAAGGCTGTATATTACCTACACAGAGTAGAGATCCTTTTTCTCGAACTTATATCTTGTCACCTAGTACCTCTCATTCTTAAAAGGCTTTAAGCTTGGAAAATAGGAAATTTGTGGGCATCATTCATTCATTCAATGTTCCTGAACTGTAAGTTTTGGGGATCGGAAGCCAGTATTTTCACGTTATCAATACCGAAAGTATCCAAGATTTGATGGATTCCTTCCCAAGGCAAAAACGTTGGGATCCCCCCCATAAATATCGCTACAAGTTTGAAGAGGTACTCTAGTATGATGTATCTGGCGAATTGGGCTGTGTTTATTCTGAGATCTATGGAGTCCAGGTTGGCGTTTGATGTTGCCCAACATGAAGAGGCCAGAATTTGAGAACAACTAATGCAGTCTGATATTGAATTGAACATCAAATCCGCCTCTCTTGGGGAGCTTGATCTCAGAGCTGAGAGTGGATATATATGATGATGTTTGCGCCCCTAATGACGGCTTGCACTCACCATTGCTAAATTTGGGGACACTGTTGATATGGATCATGGATATCACGAGGTGCTCACTAAACTAACAAGTCTTCAGGATATGCGACAATGCCAAGAGGGTTTAGACAAATGAATTTAAGAGCCTGAAAGACTCGTTTTAGTTTCTAAATATCTATAATGAGCCTTCACAGTGCTCAGTTCGAAACAAACTCTGCCGCTCTGTGGTTCTATGATTTATCCCAAAACGGAAGTACCGTTAATCAGATATATGAGAAAAGACAAAGAAGAGGACGAACCAATGGTAGCTTATGACATACTGAAGCTTGCCTGCACGACCAATCGAGAAAGTCTCAGCCTTTGTCATAATTCCTTCCCAGGGGCCAGGAATTCTCCAAAAGAACCTCTATATGTAAAGAGTAATCCTGGATATTGATCGTTTTAAACTGTTGATCATATACTTTATACACGAGCTGGCATAGCAATGACGCTCATGCAAGAGATACGCGATTGTTTTGATCCATGAACTTTTCGTGTCACTTTTGACGGTCCGCCCAACTGCTCTTTGCCACCAAACAAACAGCATAAGATTGTACGCCGACTTATCATATCGAGAATACTTGCGATGGGCAAAAAGCCATATTACTACGCTGTCCAAAATGGACGCCACACTGGTGTCTATAATTCTTGGGCCGAATGCCAGGCGCAAACCAAAGGGTTCACTGGTGCCGTTTTTAAAAAGTTTAGCGACGAATCTTCTGCTAGGAGCTTCTCTCAATCGACTACTGCGTACTTCAATCATGTGACGTCTAGTAGCAGTGGATCATCATCATATTCCAATCAGAGCTCAAACAGCCAGCCAAGTTATAAACGCGGCAGCTCCACCTCCCATGCATCATCTCAAGTATCGTCTCATGTATCATCCTATGGCTCTTCCTTTGGGTCCTCAAATACCCGATCTTTCCACTCTTCATCATTTGCTTCAACACCAAGCTACTCATCAGCTTCTTATAGCTCTTATTCCCAAACCCAACCGACCGTCGCGTCATCATCAAAGAAGCCGACGTACTATGCTGTGGCTGACGGTAAGACCCCTGGTGTTTATCAAACTTGGGATGAGTGTCTTAGACAGACTTCTGGTGTTTCTGGTGCCAAATATAAAAAGTTTGATGACTTAACCTCTGCGCAGAGTTTCATATCGGAGAACAGACCTTCTTCGAAGAGAGGCCCTGATCATTCTTCATACTTCACGAGTTCATCCAAGAAGAGTTCCCAATCTTACTATGCTGTCAACTACGATAATGGCCAGTCTGATCTTTTCACCAATTGGAATGATTGTAAGAGAGCAGTTGATGGAAAGAAAGGTGTCACATACAAGAAGTTTGACTCATTTGCGTCAGCAGAGGAGTTTACTAAAAGTCATGGTCATGATAACACTTCACAATCCGAGAAGCAAAATGCTATGGACTGCTATTTGAAAAACTACTCTAATCAACATTTGGTGTCTCAGAGAAAGGCTCCTGTTTCCCACATCTTCATGGATGGTTCCTATATGCCTATTGGGAGGGGCAAATGTGGGTATGGCGTCTATTTCGGTCCTAACGATCCAAGAAACTTGGCTGAGCCTGTTAACGGTGTTCACGCCACCGATTCTTTTGTTGGTGAAGTTCATGCCACCAGAGCTGCGTTGAATACCATTAAGAACGATATTAGGAGCTTTGAATCGGGTCAAAAGAGTGTCATTCCAAAATATGTGTTGTCGACAGATTCCGAGACTGTGATTGGTATTTTGACTAAGTACGCACCAACATGGAGTGAGAAGGAATTTGAACAACGTTCTGCCGGGTCGGAGCTGAAAGAGGCATATGTGATGTATAAAGAAGTAAGGGATTTTTACAATAGACATTCCGAAGTGCTGGATAATCATAAGTTTGAGATTAAATGGGTCAAAGGTCATAGTGGTATCGATGGTAACGAAGCCGCAGATCAACTTGCTAAAGCAGGTGCTATGAAGTCATGATTAAAGATGACATTCATTTAAAAATATACAAGAATTGCAGTACTATTTTAGAAATAGGACAATGGTTTTGGTTCTGGTTCAGTCCACAGTTTTTTCACCAGCGTTGTCAAACCTTCATCTTTGGTTTCTATTTCATAGATGCCGTAGAGACCGACACAAGTACCCATTGTCAGGAGTCCCATTGCGAGTTTATGCCATAAGCCATAGACTCTCTTTGGAATATAATCAATTATACAAGATTGGAAACCAGCATTGGCATGGACCAAAATCAATGTTGATAGAATGGCATCAAGTATTGGGTAAGGGGTGGAAGACACAAACGGAGTGATGGATAATGGGACCATTGTGATAGCAACGAGGCGCTCGTAGGTCCAGTGATATGAGCCATGGTAGTGATCTGGGTCTATGGTGGGCACAGGGTCGTTGACATCACCAACGATATGTCCTGGTGGTTGGTCGATGAGCTTGAGCTTGGAGAAGTTCGGCTTGAGGGAGAAGCTTCTTGCGAAAGATCTCAGGGGGTGCTTGTTGATCCCTAAGCGAAGCATTCTTGGTGGCACTATCTAGCTTTGCTTCTATGGGAAGGGTCAGTGGTCACCAGATGAGTTAAAAGTTGCACAGTGCGCATGAACCAGCTTTGGTGTCCCTACCGGTGGTTACGAAGCACATGAAAACCCGTTCATTTCTGGCAGAATTCGCGAACGCTCTGCCCAAATTTTCAATTCCGCGCATTTCATTGGCCAATTCACCCGGGCCAACTGGATCGCTTGCAAATGGGGGCCAAAAATTTCGAGAGGGTAAAAGATCAACAGAGGTGTCGACCTATCGCACAGCACAACACAACACACAGACACCACAAGCACAATGCTCTCTGCCGTCAGAAGCTCCACCAAGAGCGCCACTCTCAAGCGCACCTTCGCCACCTCCTCCACAAAGACCCAATACACCTCTCTTGCCAATGGTGTTACTGTCGCTACTGAGGCTAACCCAACTGCTAAGTCTGCCACTATCGGTCTCTACTACGGTGCTGGTTCCTCCTCTGAGAATGCATGGAACAACGGTGTCTCCAACCTTTTGAATAAGACCATTGTCGGTGAGAACATTGTCGATGCCGCTAAGAAGGGCCTTGTCCTTTCTGCTCACACTGACAGAGAGTACTCTGCTTACCTCGCCCAAGGTTTGAAGTCCTCTTTGCCACATGCTTTGGAGCTCTTGAATGCCAAGGTTGCTGCTGCTGAATTTTCTGATGCCTCTGTCTTCAAGTACCGTGATGCCCTTGCTAAGGAGGTTGAATACTTCGAGGAGAACTCCCACGCTGAGAAGGTTTTGGAACACTTGCACAACACCGCTTTCCAAAACACCCCATTGGCTTTGCCAGTCAGAGGTACCACCGAGACCATCTCTGAGTTGGTTGCCTCCGACTTGACAAAATTCCAAAAGGACAACTTTGTTTCCAGTAACACCGTTGTCGTTGCTACTGGTGACGTCAAGCACGAAGAGATTGTCGACTTGGTCCAAAAGAAGTTGAACATCGCAACCGGTGAGGCCCCAAAGATTGCCCAACCAAAGTTCTTGGGTTCTGAAGTTAGAATGAGAGATGATACCTTGCCAGGTGCTTGGATTGCCATTGCTCAACAAGGTGAGGCTGTCAACTCTCCAAACTATTACGTCGCTAAGGTTGCTGCTGAGATCTTTGGTTCCTACAACTACCACGAGCCAATCTACAAGAACGCTGGTGTCAAATTGAACGGTGTTGTCAACGAGAACCATTTGGCTGACACTTACTCCCACTTCTCCCTCTCTTACAAGAATGCCGGTTTGTTCGGTGCTCAAACTTTCATCACCAACATTGGCCAAATCGATGACTTCGTTCACTTCTTGTTGAAGGAGTGGAACAGACTCTCCATCTCCATCACTGACACTGAGATTGCCAGAGGTAAGCAATTGTTGAAGAACAAGATTCTCTTCTCATTGAACTCCCAAGAGGCTGTTGCCAACGATATTGGTTCCAAGGTCCTCGCTCTCGGTAGAAGAGCCTCTGCTGATGAGATCTTTGCCCAAATCGACAAGGTTGACTCATCTGCTGTCAAGGCCTGGGCCGGTGAGAAGTTGTGGGATCAAGATGTTGCTGTTTCTGGTACTGGTCAAATCGAGGACTTGCTCGACTACAACAGAATGAGAAACGATACCTCCATGATGAGATGGTAATCAACTGGATAGTTGTCCACATTTAAAGTCATATTCATGCTGCAACGACCACACCCAAATTATCATTTTACATCCATCATTTTAAATCCGAAAGAAGAGGCAGAGGAAAAAAGGAGGGAGATATGAAATCCACATTCTATTCTCAACAATAAAGAAAGATTGAACATTTTAGAGGAGTTCTACGAGATTACTCATCCAAAGTTATTTATGTGAAAGTGAGGGATTGGTGTTTTTGTTCTTACGGTTTTTTTTTGTTCCTTGTTGAGTTTGTATATAATATACAACAAGCGTTTGTCCCTTACAGATCTCTCTCTTTTTATATCATTATATTCGAAGCAAATAGTTTAGATTGTGCTGCTTGTAGAAGCCATCAGGCGCCATCAATATCCATCTTATCTTCAGGCAATGTGGTATTTGCCTCATCGTTATCATTCTCGTTAGTGTGGCAGTCAGATGTGTCATTAGTTTGCACTATCTCTTCAAGATGAAGAATTTTGGAGCGGTCCACAGACTCTTTTGAAGGCTCCTCATCGAACATCTTATCTTCAGGCAAAGTCTCGTTAGGATCTTGTTGATGTTTCTCTCGATCTTCAGAATCAGAGATCGAATCAGTACTAAGATCCTCCGCCGGCGATTCAGCAACGGCTATCTCAACTTCTACCTTTACCTTCTTCTCTGGGCTCTCTGCCACATCTTCTGGTTGCTCAACTTTTCTCTTCTTCTGTTCTTCTGTTTCCAACTCTTCTTCACCATCCGCAAGAGCTGGGGTCATGAAATAAGTCTCGCTTTCAATTTCCTTAATATCTTCCTCTGTAAGCCAATCGATCTTGGTCAAAAGTATAGTCTGAGTATCATCTCCTATCGTTACTGGTACTACCTCTGGAGAATCATTAGATTCCTTAGCATCGGTTGTTCCGTTTGACGGTGACGGGCCTTCGAATTCCACTGATGACGATGAAACGGAGATGATTGTATCTAGAGCGTGTAAAAACTTCGAAGATGAAGAATATAGTAGTTTTGGGTCGATAAGAACCTCCGCAAGTCTCAGGACGGTGAATGGCGGCTCTTTACCAAATGTGTTTGTAAAGTGCCTGATGATCTTGACCCTGAGATCAGATAATGTCTGGGCGGAAGCTGGGTCCGAAGCATCGGGTATCACCGTGTTCAGCGGTTCTTTGTACACGTTCTTTAGTATACTGTCGATCTTAGTCTCTATCTGCGGAACAACACTTTCCCAAGAGCGGTTTAGTGAGATGAATCGCTTCCTCTCTATGATCTGCTGGAGTGTACTATCCAATACTTTTGAACCTTTTCAATAATTAGTACGCTACCAAGCAGGAGACTCCATGCTAACACTCACATTCTCCAGACATTGCACACACGCGTTCAACGGTCTTTTTTTGCCACACCCCAACGTATAAAGCAAAGAGAAAGGTAAATAGTCTCTGTTGACACTTCGCGCGGAACAGCGTTCATTACCCGGCCGACAGGGCCATTTTTCCAACTTTTCACTTTTGGCAGACGGTTCGAAGAAGAGAGAGGAAGAGGAAGAAGAGCAGAGAACAGAGAACAAAGGGCTAAGGAAGCAGGATGTTCAGATCAGTGCTGAGGGTACATAAAGTGGCCACGCCATCCTTGGTGATGAGACCAGTGCGCGTTACTTCGCTGCTGAGATTCAACTCGTCAGTAGCACCAGCCGGTGAGCAGGTGAAGACCACTCAAGATGAAGACGCCGAGAGTTGGCTAGCTGCTGTCAGAGAGCTCAGATCCCGCTACCAATCAGAAGGTGTCCCAGATTTCGATGCTCCACACATGCAACAGCTTTCACAGGAGAAGTTTGAGCCAACTGCCGAACAGCTCGACAAGTATGAGAGCTTGAAGGACAAACCAATCCCAGGTAAGACCGACTCTGTTGTACAGCACTGTACGAATATGATCATGAAAGACGGCAAAAAAGCTAAGGCACAAAGACTCATGGCTAGGGCCCTTTATATTGTGAAGTTACAACTTAGACAAGACCCAGTGGAGGTTCTGAAAGAGACTTTAGACAAGATGGGCCCATTGATGCAACTCAAGACCTATAAGACCAGAGTTGCTAAGAACTTGACAGTTCCAGCTCCTTTGAATGCTAGACAGCGTAACAGAAGAGCGTTCCAATGGATCATTGAAGGTTCTGAGAAGAGAAGAAGTAAAGACTTTGCGGTTAGATTGGGTGAGGAGATCATCTCTGCATATGAAGGTAAGAGTTCCGGTTACGAGAAGAGATTGCAGATGCATAAGGCTGCTATGCTACACAGAGCTTACATTAAGCTCAAATAAGGTGTTGTGGCGAAGTGTATTGCAGCTCAATTAAGGTATTTATGGGTGAACTGTCTTGTACATAATGAAAAAAAATAAGGAAATCTAGAAATAACAGTCAGGCAATATACTACAGTGTTCTGACATCGTAGGAATATGTTTACTCAGTCGACTCCAAGGTGATCTAGCTCGACATTATCTTGTAGCTTTGATAAATCCTCCGTACTGGTAAACCGGCTAAGATCATTGGTGCTACGCACCTGCTTATTCTCCACATCCATATCAAAGTTCACGTCCCCGACCTCTGGTGGGATTGAGTTTCGTAACTGCTCATAACGATGTTGTCTTCTTTGTTCTAGAAGTTTCTTATGGTAGATAATGGAGATAATAAGAGCCAAGGTTGAGCCCAGAAGATTGCATAGGATATCAAGGGGATCGAAAGTTCTATAGGGCAACATCCCTTGAACAAACTCCGAACCTATACCGCCACCAAGGGTGCACAACAGGAACGTCATGTTCCGTATCGTACGTGTGCTCTGTGTATCAAAGAGCCAGTAGAACAAAGCCGTCAGCAAGAAAAACACCGTGAAGTGTATGACCTTATCATTAACCAGTTTGATATCAGCAAAGCCGAGGTACCCAGCTCCCAAAAGCGCCAGAGCAAAGAGCACCAGTGTAAATTTACGGACCCTCATTGTGTTCTTTCTTTCAATGCTCACGAAGCAGCAACGATAACTTGATACAACTCGTTGCTTGTTGCCGCCTTTTCAAGCTGTTCGTTGTTTGCTTGTAGAGAAGTGCAGGGATCTGCCAATTCGAACGTGCCATTTGACCTCCCGCGAGTAAGCCAAAAAGGAGGCGATAACACCCGCAACATCAACGACAAATCACAACAGAGAGAAACAGAACACGACGGCGCTAGGACAAATGAGTGAGTCCACGAACACTTTGAAGCAGCCGCTCACCGCGGAGGAGCAAAGAATATATGGAACCCTCTTCCGCGAGATCGATAAGGACGGTTCCGGGGTCGTTATAGGGGAAGACGCTAGAGCCACATTTGAGAAGAGTGGACTTCCACCTTTGACCTTGGGCGAGATCTGGCAGATCGCTGATCCTACGAACCTGGGTTACTTGACTGAATTTGCTTTCAGTGTTGCCTTGAGATTGATTGGCCATGTCCAGAATGGTGCTAAGCCGGATAGAGCGCTTATTGATATCTCTGGTCCCTTGGCCAGATTCCAGCAGCCATCTTCTCCCACAAACTTGGCTGCTCAACCATCTGCCTATCAGTTCAATTCATTGCCATCATTGTCCAATAATGATATCTCCAAGTTCGCTCAGCTGTTTGCTAAAAACGCTCCATCTGGTGTGATCTCCGGTGAACAGGCCAGAAACATCTTCCTTAAGGCCAAATTACCGACCAATGTTCTCAGTCAGATCTGGGCATTGTCCGATCAGAATAATAGAGGTCAGCTAACTCGTGATGAGTTCATTATCGCCATGTTCTTGATCCAAGGTACCATCCAGGGCACCATCAAGCAACTCCCACAGATTGTGCCACAAACAACCTGGGATCAAGTCAAATTCTTCCAATCCCCTTCTATGACAGGAACCGGTACTGCTACATTCAGCCCACAGACAACTGGTAACAGACCACAAGTCTCAAGGGTGCCTTCCACTTTCGGAAATGCTGCTAATGACTGGACCATTTCTCCACAAAAGAGAGCTCAATTTGATAGGATCTTTGAAGGTTTGGATAAGGATTCAAAAGGTGTGTTGGGTCCAAATGAGGTTGCTTCGTTTTTAATGACATCCAAGTTGCCACAAGATGTATTGGCTACTATCTGGGACTTAGCTGATATCCACAACACTGGTGAGTTCACCAAGGATGAGTTTTCCATTGCCATGTTCTTGGTTCAAAAGAAAGTCGCCGGCGCAGAACTCCCAGATATTGTTCCAGATTCATTGTTACCAGGATCCCATCCAGCTGTTCAAAAGCAGCAAAATCCGCAAGCTACTCCACAGTACACAGCACCGCACCAAAAGTCTATTCCACGTATTCCATCAAGAGACACCAAGCCGCAGTCGTCTTTGAATGACCTGGTTGATTTGAATGATGCCTTCGCTTCACCAGTTCCAAGCGGATCTGACTCCAGAAGTGTATCAAACTCAACTGTCAACTTCACCCCAGCGGTGGGTGCTCCAAGGGCTTTTGTCCCGACCTCTTCTTTCGGTCAAGGGTTGGCTGAAAAATCTGTTTCTGAAGCTCCTGTACAAGTTCCTGTACAAACTGCTGTACAAACTCAATCAGCTGCTCAACCTCAACAACGTGTCTCTTCTCCAGCAGTCTCTGCTCAAAGAACTCCATCGTTCCAGGTTCCACAACCGATCACGTCTTCTACGGGCTCAGCAGTTTCTGGTACTGCTTCTCTCGGTGGTACTGGTATCTCTAAGAGCGCTGCTCTTGCGGGTGCTGTTGGTGTCGGTGCAGTAGGTTTAGCAGGAGCAGCCATTGCTAGCGGTGCGGGTCTTTTCTCAAAGAGCGCAAACAATGACTTGTTGGCTGATGCAAACCCAGAGATCTCCGGTAAGTTGTCTCAGGCTACTACCGATATGGCTAACTTGTCCAATCAGATTGGTTCCTTGACATCTCAGACCACTCAGTTGCATGATAAGCGTTCAAGAGCTGAAAGAGAACTGGCAAAAATGACCGCTTTGAGGAACGATATCGAAGCTAAGTTATCAAAGTTGAGAGTTTCTTATGAACAAGAAGTTAAACAAACCGAACAGGTTGAAGCTCTTTTGACTTCTTCAAAGCAAGAGACAGAACAGCTCAGACAAGAAGCTTCAGTTGCTGAGGCTCAATTCAACCAAGTTCAGGCTCAACTTCATGACTTACAAGCCGAACTGGAAGAGTCACAAAAGACTAATTCTTCTCTTAAGGAGCGTTTGGGTACTTTGAATGCTGAACAAATTGAAACGAACAAGCAGCTTGAAAGGGTACAGAATGAAGTGAGACAATCTAAGGGACTCCTCGCGGTCAATTCTGAGCAGGTGCACGTCGCTGAACTAAAGTCTTCTGGAATCCAGGCTGAGATCGCTGCGTTACTCTCTTCTGCAAAGGAGTTGGATACTCAACACCAAAATTACACTCAGAAGCAGCTTGAGCTCGATACCATTAAGCAAGAAATCGAAGAGAAGGAAAGACAATTTGCAGAACGCATGCAGCAGCATGAGCAATTTGAGATTGATTTCCAAGCAAAAGAAGAAGAGTTGCAAGCTAGAGCTCAACAACAACAAGAAAATGAACTTCTGATCCAACAGCAGGAGGAACGCGTTCAGCAGTTATATGCTGATTTGCAGGAGAGGCAAAGACAATGGGAAGAGGCGGAACAGCAGCTGCAACAACAACAGATTGATTATGCACAAAGGGTCCAACAGTTCACCGAGAAACAAATCTCCGATGCCACATCCGGGTTTGCACAAGCTGAAGGTATCAAGTCTGTGGCGGGGGAAGGACTTCCATCTGACGTCTCTAAGCAAGAATCTTCTAATTCTGCTATCGTAGCTGGAGCTGTTGCTGGCGGTATCGGTGGAACTGCTATTGCATCTGTCGTTGATGGTGCAACCGAGAGTGAGAAAACCAACACCGAGTTCAGTTCACCAGCTGCTAACACTACTGAGCAAGGAACTTCGGTCACCTCTAACCAGGACGAGCAGTACCCAACAGATCTGGACATTGAGAGACCACAGTCAACAACATCATCTGTGCAAAATAATGCCCCACAGTCCCTGCGTGGTGATGATATAGAGGATACTTCCCTTACTGAACCAATTGCTGAAGAATCTGCTTCTGCTGAAGAGGTGCTTGGGAAGAATTATAACTCCAGGACTGTTAGAGTTGGTGAATTGCTTTTAGAAGATCCAAACTCGGGCGCTGGTTCCTTTGAAATCGTTGACGGAAACAAATCAGAAACAGAAGAGACATTCGGTGCTCCAACAGCCACTTCTGAGGACTCCACCGAAGTTAATGCTGAAGCCGATACTATTGAAGCTGCGATCCCAGGTGCATTCGAACCTGCTTCTGAAGATATCGTGAGAAAAGAGGATCCTACTGATGGTCTAACCCCAGCTGAGATTGAAGCAGAGACTAAGGATGAGTTTGATGACCTGGTTCCTGCGGAGAATGAAACAGAAAACGCTTATGTTGAAGACTCAGAGGCCGCTACACCTGTCGCACCTACCAATGTCAAATCCTCAATTGACGAGGAATTCCCACCAATTCAAGAATTGGACCTTGATGAGAGTGATAGTACTGATGACGAAGAGTTCCATGAGACCTCTGAAAATCTTCCAACTGCCTCTCCAGTGGTCCCAGTTGGTGCCTCTGTTCCTTCTGCCTTCAGCAAAAATGCTTCAGCTGTACATGCTCAAGATGAGTTTGACTTTGATGGTCTTGAAGAAGCCCAGGAGGAGCATCAGGGAGATTTCGATGATGAGTTTGAACAAGACAACTTCAACGGTGAATTAGAGGGTACCGCATTTTATGGTACTGATGGTTCACAAGGTATATCTTCTAGTGCCCCACCACCGGAGGAGAATGAGGAATGGGAGCAGATCTTTGCAGGCTTTGGTAACCAAGCGCAAAGCCAAGCTCCAACCAACACTGCTTTCTCTCAGCCACAACCAATATATCCTCAGCAGAAGGCGCCTGCTTTCTCTGTTATTCCTCCAAGAATCGCTACAACGCCACGTTCTTTGGCAATTCAAGAATTGACTGGTATGGGTTTCTCGAAGGAAGAGGCACTCGCTGCCCTTGAGAAGGAGAAGTGGAATTTGGAAGCTGCCACCAACTATCTGTTGGATAACGCTTGATATGTATAGCAATGCTTCACTGAATTATCAATCGAAAGGATACTTGAATTTTTTATGCTACATTTTGTAACATCATGATTCTAAAATTAAACGTAATCTTTATTTACAGATGGTCAGGCCAAAGTCTGTTTAAACTTGCTTACCACCAATGAACTCACTCCAGCGACGAACCTCGGCTGGGATAATAACAGTATCATCGCGTTGATCAAGTTTGGTGTGCAGCTTCTCTTTCAAAGCAGTAGCGAAGAGAAGAGAAGTTTGTGGCTCGTTGAACAGTGGAATACCAAAGTCGATAGCATTACGACGCATAATGTAATCCTCATCCAATAAGTTCTCAGCTCTGGCACGAGCCAAGTTGAAGACACCTTTGATGTCGTACTTCTGGAAAACTTCACGCAAAGCACGCTTATCAGTCTTTGGGAACTCAATTGTCTCAACCTGGTAACCCTCTGGCAAGCGCTCCTTCAAGTATTGAGCAACCGCTGGGGAAGCAGTGTAATACTTGTAACCCAATGGGGCAATAATCTCGGCAACCTCACCCAAGTACTCCTTGGTCAGGTCACCGCCGAACAAGATACCAGATGGTGGCAATGGCAACTTGAAGTTCATGGTAGCTTGCAAAGCGGTCCAGTAAGCCTCTACAGTGTCCTTACCGAAGGAGGCAATCTCACCAGTGGAAGCCATCTCGACACCCAAGAATGGATCAGCACCAGCCAAACGAGTGAAGGAGAATTGTGGAACCTTAGTAGCAACGTAGTCACGCTTGACATCCATCAAGTTAGTTGGCGCAACTTCCTTACCAAGCAAAGCCTTAACAGCGACGTCAATGAAGTTAGTACCTAAAACCTTGGAGACGAATGGGAAAGATCTAGAAGCTCTGATGTTACATTCGATGACCTTGAGTTCTGGGTGGTCTGGGTTGGACTCAACATCGTTCTTGATGATTTGCATGTTGAATGGACCAGTAATATTCCAGGCTTTAGCAACTTTGTCAGTAATGTCCTTAAGTCTAGTCATGACCTCTGGTGACAACTTTTGTGGTGGCAAAACCAAAGTAGCATCACCAGAGTGGATACCAGCGTTCTCAACGTGTTCGGAGACGGCGTGGACAATAACATTACCGTTGGAAGCAACGGCATCAACATCAATCTCTTGGGCACCTTCAATGAACTTGGAGATAACGACTGGGTGGTCTGGAGAAACCTTAGCGGCGTTTCCTAATTTATCAGCCAATTCAGCATCGTTTCTGATAACAGACATAGCAGCACCGGACAAGACATAAGATGGACGAACCAAGACTGGGAAACCAACCTTGTCAGCAAACTCCTTAGCAGCCTCAAGAGAGGTCAATTCCTTCCAAGCTGGTTGATCAATTCCGATGGAATCCAAAATCGAAGAGAATTTATGACGATCCTCAGCCTTGTCAATGTCTCTTGGGTCAGTACCCAAAACCTTAGCACCATTTTCTTGCAAGGTCAAAGCAATGTTTTGTGGTAGTTGACCACCAACGGAAACAACAACACCCTTAGAGTTTTCCAACTCATAGATATCCATAACTCTCTCGAAGGACAACTCCTCGAAGTATAATCTGTCAACCTCATCGAAATCGGTAGAGACAGTCTCTGGGTTGTAGTTAATCATGATAGTCTTCTTGCCATTCTCTCTCAAGGCTCTTGCTGTGGAAACAGCACACCAGTCGAATTCCACGGAGGAACCGATACGGTAAACACCAGAACCCAAGACCAAAGTACCAAAATCATCAAACTTGACATCGTGTTCAGTAGCGTTGTAAGTTGTGTACAAGTAGTTAGTAGAGGCAGGGAACTCGGCAGCCAAAGTGTCAATCTTCTTAACAAATGGCAAGATACCAAAATTTTTTCTTCTGGCTCTAACTTCCAACTCAGTAGAACCGACAGCCAATGCGATTTGCTTATCCGAGAAACCCAACTTCTTAGCTCTAGAGATGATATCTCTGTTCAAACCGAACAATGAGCCAATCTTCTCCAATTCTTTTTGCATATAAACAATGTTTTGCAACTTATACAAGAACCATTTGTCAATTTTTGTCAATTCATGGACCCTTTCAACGGTGTAGTTCTCGTGCAGCAAAGCTTGACCAACGGCTAACCAACGACGGTCAGTTGGTTCAGCAAGAGTTTCATCCAAGTTCTCAAACTCACCTCCTTGAAAACCTACAAAAGATGGATCGATTTGACGGATAGCCTTTTGGAAAGACTCTTCAAAGTTACGACCAATTGCCATAACTTCACCAACAGACTTCATAGATGAACCAATATCTCTCTTAACGTGTTGGAACTTGGACAAATCCCATCTTGGAATCTTGGTAACCATGTAATCCAAAGAAGGCTCAAAGTTTGCAGAAGTGGTCTTAGTAACCGGGTTTGGCAACTCTGGCAAAGTGTAACCCAAAGCGATCTTAGCAGCAGTGTAAGCCAACGGATAACCAGTAGCCTTAGAGGCCAAGGCAGAGGATCTAGACAATCTGGCATTAACCTCAATGACACGGTAATCCAAACCATCTGGTTGCAAAGCGTATTGGACGTTACATTCACCGACGACACCCAAGTGTCTAATGATCTTGATCGCAGCGGATCTCAACATGTGGTATTCCTCATCGGACAAAGTCTGAGAAGGAGCAACGACAATGGAGTCACCAGTGTGGATACCCAATGGGTCAAAGTTCTCCATGTTACACACAGTGATACAGTTACCGACACGGTCTCTGACAACTTCGTATTCGACCTCCTTCCAGCCCTTCAAGGACTTCTCGACAAGGATCTGCGGAGCCAAGGACAAAGATTGGGATGCCAAGTTTCTCAATTCTTCTTCATTGTTAGCGAAACCAGAACCCAAACCACCCAAGGCATAGGCAGATCTAACAATGATTGGGTAGCCGACGGACTCGGCAGCTTTCAAGGCATCATCGACGGTATCAACAGCGATGGACTCAGCAATTGGGATATCAATCTCCTTCAAAGCCTGTGCAAACAAATCACGATCCTCAGAGGTCTCCAAAGTCTTGATTGGGGTACCCAAGACCTTGACGTTGTATCTATCGAAGACACCCATCTTGTCCAATTGGACACCAACGTTCAAACCAGTTTGACCACCAAAAGTCAAAAGAATACCATCTGGCTTTTCTCTCTCAATGATGTAGGTAATGTACTCAGCGGTGACTGGGAGATAGTAGATCTCATCGGCTAAAGCATGAGACGTTTGGTTGGTAGCGATATTTGGATTGATCAAGATAGTCTTCTTGTTGGCCTCTTTCAAAGCCTTGATGGCTTGGGAACCAGAGTAATCAAACTCACCAGCTTGACCAATGGACAAACCACCGGACCCAATAATCAACACCTTAGAGACATCAACCAATTGGTGGGCGTTCTCGTCACTGAATCCGGAGAGAATACCGGCGCCAGCGTAGGAAGCGGCCTGCTGAGTAGCATCAGCTCTCATGGCGGCAGTGGAAGCCAACGTTCTTCTGGCGGCAGGAAGCTTGTGCAAAGCGACTCTGGCGGAACCAGCCACGGCGGCAGCCGCCTTTGGAGTGGACACGATGGCTCTCTTGGTGGCGTTCAAACCTGAGCGTCTCAAGAGCATTGTTCGTTGTTGTTATTCAGCGGTTATTCCTTGTTTCGCTGTTGTTGATCAGAAGGGAAAAAAGTTCACTTTTTTATAAGTGGCCGATGGGGGTTGTCAATTTTGACTCACCCAGAAAAAAATGTGCGGCGCGGACCACAGCCAAGAAGATCGATGATAATAACGTGAGATGAGAGGGGCAGCTCACTAAAGGATGCCTGCACTATTAGAGAATTGCATGGATTAAGGATTAGATGTCAGATACACCGACACATCTACGTAGAAATGTCTCAAACACGTCGCACCATATATAATCCGGTACTAAAACCCCAAAAAATCCTGGATGGGCCCCTTCTGGAGTGCTGCAGGATTTGTGACCTCATAGAGATATGAGTAAAAGCGCCCTACAGAAACCAGCATGTCCAACTCAAGAAGAAACAGAAATAAAACACTATCATAAGACAATAAAACATATTTGATCAAAGCAAATCGTCATCAGCAGAGATGATTCCATTTTTGACCTTGAGAAGAACGTCGGTTTTCCACTTGTCCAATTTGTTAAACTGATCATACTCGAAGACAACATTGGAGAGCTTCTCTGAATCACCATCCTGAACAGCTTCCAAAACACCTGAAAGGAACTTGTACTCTCTTGTTGTAGTAAAACTGTGATCTAGGCTAGCAGTTTCTTCCAAATACTTTGTTGCGGCAACCTGGTCATCTGCTGCAAGATAACAGAGCACGATCTTCAAAAAGTAATCCTTCACACTCCATCTCGTGATGCTATTGTTCAGTGCATTGGAGGCAATCTTCTTGTAAACTTCGGTAGCCTTGATGTATTCACCTTGTAATGCACTCATATCTGCACTCTTAAGGAATGCCTTACTAGCCAATGCCTGTGCTGAATCCCCTTCGAACCAATCACCTGCAGTTTGATACGACTCAATTGCTTTGGAAAAGTCCATCAAGTCTTCCTCGTAGAGCTGACCCAATTCCATCTGATAATTAGCAGCTCTGCGGAACTGACCTCTTAAAGTGAAAAACTCAATGGATTGTTCCAAACATCTAGCAGCACTAGCTGGATCATCTTGTCTGTATGACTTGAAGGCATCAACGAGAGTGTTGGCGGCTTCATCTTTACTACCAGCTTTGATTTGAGCTTCAGCAGCCTTCTCAAAAGCAGTACCGGCTAATCTGGTTTGCTTCTTCAACTTGTATAAGTTAGCCGCCTGAACGTATAGATCGGCAGCTTCCTCATACTTGTCATTGCCACCGCCAAAAAACCCACCAAACAGACCTGGTGTACTATTCAGTTTCTTATCAGCCTGTAAAGTTGTGTTAGTTTCAGTGCTTTATAGTGGCAAATGGATAATGTCAAAGTGGCCTCCATAAGTCTCTATAGTTGTATAACTCACAGCACGGATCAAATCCTGAGGGTCAGACATCTCGTATTAAGTATGTGCAGTTAGTTCAATTCAGAGAGCCCTTTCGCAAATTTACGTTATGTTCAGAGTTCGGTTCCCCCTTCTATTGAATGTTCTGTGCTCTGTCTTCTGTGCTCTGTCTTCTGTGTCCTGTGTCCTGTTGTTGTTGTCCATTGGAGTCAGAGCGCAAAACGAGTTCGCGGAAATTCGCGAAACAGCGGTTGTCGTGGAAACGTTCTACAAAGCAAGAAAGGTAAACAAACAACTTTTGGTGCCATGAACATGAACCCATCAGTATAGAACAGCGCCATGTCCAACCAGAGTGAACACATCAGATTTCAGAGACTTAAGCAGGTTTGCAGTAAGGCTCTCGAGGAGTCGCAGAAAGTGCTCACAGATGAGAACCTACACGCGTGTTATCCAACGATATCTTCCACGAAAGATGGAAGGAGGTTGATCCAGACTATCAAACAACAGATGATCGAATCATGGACCGCCAACACCAAGAGAGAGTTCACTTCGATCTTTGAGGAGAGAGATATTGAGGCTAAGCTGGACGAACTTGATGAACTCATAGCACAAGCACAAGACAGAATGGACACCGGAACAGAACCGCAACTACCGTATGCCTTGCGTTATTATCTTTCATTGGAACATTATACTAACATCACGGCTAGCATTGACCGACTCAGTCCTGTTAATATCGTTTCAAGCCATCTTCTGCCCCTTAAGGAGAGTAACTTGAGAAGCCTTGAAGATCAACTAGACAGTTTGAAGTCTCAGAACACAGATCTCTTCAAGCAGCTACAAGATCGGGCCCAGGAAGCGCGTCAACTACGATCAGGGACTTTTGAACTTATTCAGAATATCAAGAAAATGGAGGACGTCTCGAAAGACGCTCAATTAGAATCTAAACTAAGGACCCTGGTGGAACACCTTGAATCTGAAAGTTGAAATACAAGCAACTACTATTAAATTGTAAAATATTTAGTCCAATGTTAAAATTTTTATCTCTCCTATTTGTACTTTCTGCAGTCATAATCCCATGATGAGAGCAGTTGAGAAGCTTCACATTTAGCCTTATCCCAGGAAGTGGCATAGATCAATGGGGAATACGTAGCAAAGAAAACCACGGCATTGACAGTGAAAGCACCCAACAAAACATAACCGATGACAGTTCTCTTGACAAAGATATATGACACCAGGATATCCATAAAGTGAGCCAAAGCCAAGATACCAAAGTAATAAGCTGGGAGGTAATGGTGCAAAAACAGCTGACGTGCCATGAAGAAAGATGGCAAGAGATGAACAGCCCAACCTGCAATGTAATGAAGAGTCTGAACATTGAAGTTATAAACGTGTTCCTCATCGCCCACAGCGGCACCCAGATGCCATTTCAACGTTTGAACAACGACATAGACGGCAAAGATAAAGATCAATGCCGTAGAAGTCCACCAAACAGGAGCATTACCAAGTAAGTAGATTTGAGAATCATCAGAGCCCCAGTAGTTGATACCACGGAGCAGGAATGGCCAAGTGGTTGGAACTGATTCCCACGCGTGTGGGGAGTTCAACTTACTGTTGATGCGCCACATTGTCTTATGGGATTCGACAAGTTTATCCCAGAAAGATGGAGTTTTGTAAGAGATTCTCTCAGCGTCAGCTGGCAAGAACTCATTCTCATTGGTCTCAACGTACCATAAACTCTTCTCAACAATACCTTGAGTAGCACAGGTAACCTCCTGTTGATCAAATCCCCATTTTGGTAACTTGACCTCATGAGAGAACAAGTAACAACCTGTCATAGCGTGACGTAATCTGAAAACGGATTCAACAGCTCTCAAATTCTCTTGAGCTTCTGGAGACTTGGTGTATTTCTTTTGAATTTCAACGACAAAATCATCATTAGCATCACCATCGAAACCTTCATAACCGTAACATGATACCTCCTTTTGCCAATCGTTATCAGTGACTGGACATTTATGATCATGAGAGTGCAGACGCTTGTGAGTAACGATGTGCTTCAATCTGATCTTAGTCCCATCGTGGATCTGTTCAAAGGAAACTGGATCTTCAGTGACATTGTACAATTCCACCTTCCAGATGTTGTTGATATCCAAGTGTGGATATAAAGTGATTTGTTGTTGTTTAGAACCAGTCTCATACATGTGATCATGAGAATGCAAGTAACCACCTTGAGTATCAACATGACGAATGGAAATCAAAGAACCGACACCAACATTAGCCAAAATGTTATTTGGGATAGTGTTACCCTCCAAAGTGGTTCTAAAAGCGGAAGACATAAATGCAGCACCATCACCTACTTTGCTCAAGATTTCAAAATGGATGGCAAAGAAAATGAGGTACAAGACAATTGGGGCACCGAGCAATAATAAACCCCTGGAGAGAGTTTGCTTAAAGAGTTTTGGCAATGGAACGCTCAAATCACCAAGCAGGAACCACAAGTCATAGACGTTAAGCAGACCAACCCAACCGATGGTGAACAAACCGACCCACTTTGAGGAAACGGCAAGGCCAAGAGCAACACCAGTGGAAATTAAAGCCTTGTACCATCTCAAGGAGAATGGGACCTCATTTTGGAATCTCTTGTAACCGTAAGCTGCAGCTGCGATAAAGAAGATCAACGGAGAATCCAACAAGATGAACTTAGAGATAGTGACATATGCATTCTCAAAGATCAAGAGCAAACCTGCGAAGAAGGCAACAGTGGATCTAACACCTGAAGCCTTCAAAGTTAAAAACATCAAGATCACAGTACCGAGACCCAAAAGTGTTGGGAACGCACGCATAAGAACATACGGAGTGGCCTCTGGGAACTTGTCACCAATCTTCTCAAAGTCAAAATTACCATCGAAACCAGCCATTGAGCCGATACCGGCGTAGAGCATCTTAGTCAATGGTGGATGGACATCCATGAAGAAAGTACCCTTGATGTACTTCTTTGCAAACCCACCGAAGTGAACCTCATCAAACACCACAGAGTCAGGATAGGATAACCCTTTGAATCTGACAACGAAACCGATGACGGATAGCAAGATCAAATAAACGTAATCCTTCTTCGTGCTCGAGGTACGTGACTTTGCCAAACCACTTGGGGGTGTGGTAACTAGAAATGGGCGCATCGAACCCTGCTTGTACACGAGCTTTGGAACCGGGTCCACTTCGGCGGTCTTAGACTCCTCGTGCGGTGCCGCTGGGGACTTCGCCTTCTTTACCATTGCGGAGGATAAAACAGTGGAGCTGAGAGTTTGAGAGTTGGGAGGTTGATGAACTGGCTTCCTTCCAATTTGAACGCGTTTTTTTGTCCTGCTGAATTTTGACACGTCGCGCGTTGGTGAAGAGAAAAACAGGCGTGGACGTGGTGGTACAATAGGAGTCGGTTGGAGCTCAATTGATTCGAGTCAGTCTGATGTTCCGGTGATGGTTTTACGTAAGTGTGAAGAGTGATGGTCTCTAATACTATTCGCTCTCCTTTCTGGAGAAAGACATAGGCGATGAATATGGAAGAAACCAGCACTGTCTTCGGAATGTTCTGAAGTTGACTAACTATAATTGGAGAACGATAGGAAAAAACCCAGGTGAGGACCAACTGAGAAGGCCTGATAATCAACACATTGAGATTTGATTTATTCAATTTAATGCTAGAAGCCTACGATTCTGTGGAATCCGGAGATGTTAACAGTTAAACCCACCTGCTGATCTTGACGTTCCCCGACGATTCCTGAAGAACTTTTACTCAACAGGAGCCTGACAATGAGAGATGGGGTCACTGTTGCCACTGTGTAATAGCTGCAAGAGCTCCAGTTTCCAAATGCCACCCGCCAGATGACCGAATAATCCTCACAGGAGACTCTTCGAATCCTAAGACTCTAGCGCTCTTGTAGTTTTGATCGCTTCAATCCAAAGTGACACAAAAACCCAGTGCACCTCTAAACTTACAAGTCCCAAAAAATTCAGCTGTCCGTTCTCAGAGCTGTTCTAAGCTCCAACTGTCAACATCAAGTTTCCACCGTAAACGGATTGAGTTGTTGAATTATTGAAGTTAGCCCTTCATTACCACGACCAACCCCACATGAGACTCACCTATATCCTCAACGTTTCCGTTGTACTCATCACAGCACTCTGTGATTACAGCAGCAAAGTCTATACTGATCTAGTCCACTATGGTCATTTTGCCAAGTTGACGTCATGTATCTCTCAGGGAAAGATCGTTGAGAATGTCCGTTTCCCTTCTGGTGGGTGTGATACGCTTTTTTGTTATGAGCCTAGGAATAGTGATTCAATGATCATAAAGATCAGAGAAGCTCCAGCTGATGAAACCGGTACCGCACTTGTGGTTGTTGATCCTATGAGCAAGGAGATCATCATTGCATTCCGAGCTTCTGTGACAAATGCTGATTGGATTAGTGATTTCAAGATCAAGCCTGTGGATTATGAACCTGTCTCTGAATCATGGCATCTGAATATCCCAAAGTGCCATGGTTGTAAAGTACATTCTGGGTTTTATAGGAACTTGGATGCCATTAACGAGGAGTTGGTTAACTATGTGACTGAACTCTATTCTGAGTACACCGATTATCAATTGGTTATAGTGGGCCATTCACTTGGTGCTGCATTGGCAACGTTATGTGGTATTGAATTTAAAGCTAGAGGATTCGAACCTTTGATCTTTACATATGCTGGACCTAAAATGTTTAATCCAGAGATGGTTGATTGGGTTAATCAGCTTTTCAAAAGCCAGGACTTGTCTTTGCATTTAGAAAGAGGTGGTAATTTCAAGACTGGATTGATTAGGGTAGTTCATGATGGTGATTATGTTCCAATGCTCCCACCGCAGTTAAACCAAGCCGGTGTTGAGTTCTTAATCGAACGCAAGGAGCTTCCCCATGATCAAGATGTGGTGAAACTTACAGGTATACACTATCTCAATAATTCTTTTACACCAGAATGGAACAAAAAGATGCATGATAACTTCACAGAAGCCACATGGGAGTTATTGCACGGGTTCGAGCATAGAACCTATTTCATGACCATTAACAAATGTGAAGATGTTGATTGAGTAGATCACTACACTAATCCAAGTCCAATGCATAAATCCATGTCATTAAATAGTTACCAGAACCAAGCAGTGCATTCAAAACACTATAGACAATCACCAGAAAGAGAAAGCAAGCACGTAAAATCAAACAATAGAGAGTTTTTTTTGTCACAAACATAGAAGTGATCCATCGAAAGGCACTCAAGAGTAAAAGGAGAATGATAGGTCACGATAACAACCCAGTATCCTGTAAGATGTTAGAGAAGATACTCTCTCTAACAACAACAAACACCAACTTCATGTTATTGGTATCCGTAGCCTGCGTGATGTATGGATAGATCGGTAATCCTGATCTATTCACCCTTGTGAATCTCCAAAGGATATATTTCGCAGCCTTGTTGGCATCGTCACCACCTTTGTAATCTGGGAAATGTGCTTCCAACGGTGAATAAGGCAGTTTATCGATAAACACGTCGATCTTGTTCAAGAACAGGATGATGGAACATCTCGAGAACCAACGAGAATTGACAACCGAGTCAAAAAGCGTAAGAGACTCCTCCAATCTGTTCTTGGTCTTATCCTCCAATAGCACTTGATCGTATTCAGATAAAGCGACACAAAAGATGATTGATGCTACATTGTCGAAGCAATAGATCCATTTCTTGCGCTCAGATCTTTGTCCACCGACATCAAAGATATGGATTTTGAGGCCCTGGAGTTCAAATTTCAAGTCAAAGATACCGGATGTCTTCTTTCTTGTTCTTACTATATCCATTGTGTTTGGCATATAGTCATCCTGAGAAATTCTACCAAGCTCCTCGAAGAAATAGCTTGCAGAGTCCATTAAGTAAAATTCCTGTCTATGAGACTTCATCAAATCCTTTGTGCTTGATGATCTCCACAAGAGCTGGATCTGCTTGGCCAATGTCTGGTCAAGTGATGCAGAAGGGTCCACTGGGGATTGGGCATTCAGGATCTCATCCAAATCTTGTTGTGTTATACCCTGTGGTGTGATCTCAAATTGTTTATAGGCATTCACCAAATCTTTAGCCGAGGAGACAATGTTGCTGAAGATAAAAGGTTTGAAATCGTAGAGTTCCTGTTCTGTGAACCCATTGGAGTGTAATATCCTCAACTGTTGTAAAATCGTGGATTTCCCACTTTCACCTGTTCCCAATAAGAGCACTTTGGTGTATTCATGACTATCTTTACCATTTGAGTGTGCTGTCAGAGCATTCTTTAAGGAAGTGCCCTGTGATGATATGGAGGGCACCAACGACTGTTTACGGCTCTGTGAACCATCCACATCGGTTAATGATCCCACGACGTCCCGTTGCTCCGATGATTCAGTGCTACCATTTGTGTCTGACGCCTTTGGTTTCTCGATATTTGAAGGTCTGGCTATTCTTGCTGTTGTGGGGGAAACAGTGTGCTCTTCCTTGGAGGTACACACTCCCATTTTGGTTGTTCAGTCTTATAGCGGTGGTATTGTTAACCGATTCTGTCGCTAACCGATCGTGTAAAAGCGTGGCCAATTGCTGATTATGTCTGTTGGCGTCACTCCGGATGACCTCTCTCTCTGTGTGTGGGGCCAATCAATTTTGTTGTTTAATTTCAACTGATACGAGTGACAAAGGGCTCTTATATCAACACCTGTCTTACAGCGTCAGCAAAATAAGTGCTTCCTCTTGATAATTCTTAGAAGTTGCCTTCCCTGTTTTTTTTTTGTCTGTTTTGATGGTTTGAAAAATGCGCCCGCAACTGAAATTTTGAGAGCTTGTTCACATCTGGTGCTCAAAACTACGACAAAGTTGGATGTGCCCATTGGTTCGTTTGTTTCTTGTTTACAATTTTATACATACATATAATATTGGATATTAGATAGAGTCTAGACTAAGATATTCACTATATTTCATATAAGAACTAGACCCTCATACACCCCCCCTTTGATCTCCGAGTTCGTCTATGCTCTCTCTCCGAAGTATCTGTCAGTGGCAGACAAGATGGACACTAAAACTGGAAATCATTCTGTCTGTGGTTGCCATGACAATTGAGAAACAGGAGGAGACCATCTCGCTTGGTGGAGATTACATAAAGCTGAGGTGGTCAGAACACTGAGGTAGCGACTATGTCATTGAGGGTGTCTTGGAACATGACGTCTTCACCGAGGGAGAAGAGACCTCGGAAGTTCTCGAGATTATGTTTGACTTGACTTATCTGCACACTCTATTAGATATGCCAGAGTATATGGGTATGGAGGTGACACATGTGCTGTCACTGCTAGAGGGTGTGCACTGGGACTACTCCAGAGGAAAAAAAGACGCTGCAAAGAGAGACATTATCACGGTGATCACACACCTGAATGGGATACTGAAGAGCGGTGTGTCCGGTGATGAAGACCAGTTGGTCAAAAACATATGCCATGACTCAATGAAGTTGTACGAGATGATCAAGATTGATAAACCATTGCCGTTCGATCAGACCTTACAATGGCTCTCTTCATTTCTCAACGGTGGGGTATACCCGCCAGTGCTATATGACTACATCCATATAACATCAAATGACCGATTCGATGATCAATTGCCCATTCCAATTGAATTGCAAGATCAGCTTCAATCGTATGCCGAAGTTAAGGATCAAGAATGGTCTGCTGATGGAATTAATCACATATATCAAGACCTTTTGCAGAACTGTTCCTTTGTCACTGCATTGATTTCTCTATCTAGACGCAATTCTCAAAATCTACTTGAATTAATTGCCCCACATAACCAATCCAACAGATATGCTGTACAAATACACTTCAATGGGTGTGAACGGCTGGTGGAAGTGGGAAATTCATTACCAAGACTTCAGAACAAGTCTCTTTATGTCCAGTCGCAGACAAATCCAAAACTCATATGGCCTGCCTTCTTGGAAAAGGCCTATCTCAAGATCCATGGACATGGGTATGACTTCAAAGGCTCAAATGCTAGCATTGATACTTTTATGTTATCAGGGTGGATTCCAGATTTTATCACTTCTTTACAAAGACCAGATATGAATCTTCTATGGGAGAAGTTGCATCACTCCTTTCAGGAAAACAAAGTTGTCTTAGCACTCGGGACTGGTAATTCCGCATCAGAGTACGCTTCAAATCATGATTATTCCATCTCTGAGATGCATGATTCCACCAGGACAGTTGTGGTCAAGAATCCATGGAGACGCAGTACATCTGTGATGAACTTTAATGAGGTGTTTGAAAAGTTTGATACATTGTACTTGAATTGGAATCCTAAAGATCTTCTCCATAAAAAGATGAATCTCATACACCCTGGCCATACCAAGATAATGTTCAAATTACCACAGTTTCATCTGGAGAACGCTACATCATCATCTTCTACATATAAGATCCTGTTGGAAAAGCACTTGGGCTTTGAACCGTCCTCGATCAATCTGGGAGTTTTTCAGTCACATGGAGAGAAATTATTCACGAAGACCTTGCCAGTGATCCAAAATTTTGCTAATAACACTGGTTTCCATCTCACTGAAGTCACCTTAAGGGCTGGCCAAAGTGTCACTATCATCGTTTTCAATGACTCCTTCCAGCCACAGAACTTCACTCTCCACGTTTATTCCTTAACAGACATCATATTACGGAGAGCATTACCAAATCTAGCATACATGAAGACAATCGATAGTTCCTGGAACGTAGATAGTTGTGGTGGGAACTGGTCTTATCAGAGTTATGCCCAAAACCCACAATACTTGATCGATATACCTGAGAACCAAACAGATGTGGAGTTAACACTAGAGCTGTACCCAGATCTGGATACATTGGTCAATATGCAACTATTCTTTGAGGATTCCAAGCCATTCAGCTCCAAAGCCTCTATCATTAATGAGAAGTATTCCCCCGGATTCATGGTCAAGACACTTCTTCTTAAACCAAGTCAGAAGTATAAGCTAGTGTTGTCCACATATGATCCTGATGTTCTCACTCCATTCAAGCTACTGGTGAGTTCTTCGACGAAGGTCGACATAACACCAATCTCAACAAGACTGGGACTCTTCACCAAGCCGTTCAAATTCCGCTGGAACAACAAAAACAGATTCAAGATCTTTTTCAAGCCTCCAAGAGCGACTACCTTGAACGTTCACATTTGGACACCAAACTCTTCGTTGTCCTCCTATAGACCTGCAATAAGGGCAAGTCTATTCTATAGAGATGGGACCCCGATCTCAGTAAATAGTGAGTTTGATGATTATCTACATGGGATTTGGATCCAGGATGTTAGGGTGGATGACAGAGATGAGGTTATATTGCTCATTGAAAGATTCGAAGCTGGAAATGAAGAATTGCAAGGCGAAATTGGTAGTGATTTCAGGTTGGAGCTGATTAAATGAGCCCTAATTTTGATGAAAATGCTTGTATTGTTGATCTGTGTAGCGAAAAGTAAACAAAGAAAACTTCAACATCCAAAACCAGGCAAAAGCAAAAGGACAAAGAGCAAATAACACGATGGCCAGATTCGTGAGAAAACAGAGCCTCTGGTCTCGCATCAAATCGTACCCATTTGATCTTCTGCTGGAATTGAATGAACAACGTGAATTGATCGATTGGGATTCATATTCAGATACAATAGCCCTCCCACTGGGGTTCACCCTAACCACTCTATACTTCTTCATAAGGCTCTCACAAGACCATGGCACTATGAAGCAAGAACGGTCATCCTATTTCGACTACCAGGATGAAGTATTCCGTAATTCCAAATACTTCAGCGCTCAACCAGAGACTTCCCTGCTACAAAGGTGCATCTCATTCTTACAATTTGTCATCATCATGACCAATGTCATCAACACACTTCTGTTCATGTTCAAGACTAAGACATATGCTATATTCAATAAGGATACGATACACCATACTTCATCTGCTAGAAAAGTGTCAAGAGCTGGGACACCAACGTGGTCTTTCCTTCCATGGATCAAACAGCAAGACGATAGCGGTGACGTCGAATCTTATTGGGAATTGAACATGTGGAATCCCTCAAAGTTCTCAACTTATCTGTTTGTTTCATTTCCTCCTTTCAACATTGCCTTCTTATACATGGCCCAGTCGTCTTTCACTAACCTGATTTTCTTGAACCTGACATCCATAGTGCTATACTTTGTTATCATCAGAGGTTATCTCGTACTCATACAAGACAAGCAAGTGTTATATCAGGAAACTTTTGACGAGTATGAACGCAAATATGTGAGACCTAAACTTTCGGTGGCCAAGAGGGAAGTTGCAGTTGATGCAACAAGAGGCCCTTACGATCATGATGCAATTCAATACTATTCACCAGGAAGAACAGAAAAGCTGTTCAAGACTCATGATTTGAGAGGAAGAGAAACCATTGAGGTCTTCACAGATGGGGAATTCACACCAGTGAAGAAGACCCCAGTATTGAGAAAGTCTCTGTTTACACCTGCAACGAGAACCATGAGAATGGGATATCAACAATCACCACTGTCTAGGAAAACAATCCACTAAATATAATACAAATGTTTTTAGCATGGGATTCCATTAGTAGTAGTACACATTGTCTAAAGATCCTCCCATCCGAACAGCCAGTTGTTAACTTTACTCAACATGGAGTTGTTCGTCTGTTTTGTCTCCTTTGAAGGTCTTGAAGAATAAAGATTGGTCTTTTCATTTTTTGGTTTGACAAAGATCTTATCATCGTTTTTCAAACTGATTTTTTGACTGTTGCTTGTGAAGTTCAGCAAGTTGTTCTCATCTTGGATACTGCTGTTCTTCTGTAATGCTATATCACTCTCACCGATATCTTCCGATGTTGGGATAGAGATAGATGCAATGTTTTCAATCGCTTGTTTAGAATATGGCACACAACCAATCATGGAGCCATGGAATACGGTACCACTCTCTTCCAACGCACGAATTGCCGAGGCTCTGTTGTCATATGTCAGTTTGATCCATCCATTACCAGTGAAGATTGGATAGGTCTTATTATTCTGCTTGTGAAACAATGGATCCACCCGTGTGGCCTCAAAATCTTCTAGGATGGTGCCAAACTTTGCGAAATGCTTGATGACACTGTTAGCGATGGATTCTGGGTATCCAAAGACCAAGACGGCAGATTCATCAGTTCTCAACGGGCTTGACACCGCTGGTTGAGCCGCAGATTTACCAAGTTCTTGCTTGAATGGAGTAGAGAATGCAGAATTACCAGATTTGGTCAGGTGATCAGGAAGGATGTTTCTAGAACGCTCGAAAGTTGGAGTGCCATTCGATGCGCCAAATATTCCGGAGTCCTCACCGATTGGCTTTTGAGAGATGACGGAAGTATTGGCATTTGTTGGGTTCACTGAGAGGTAAGAATCAGAGTTATCTTCACGTTGTAAATCAAAAATGGTCTTGGAAGGAGGTAACTCGTCAGAGAATGCATTTACATGTGACATTTCAGTGTTATCTCTTCTGGTGCCAAAAGTCAAACTTTTAAAACCTGGACCAGAACCTTGGTTAGATTTAGTCTTGGTCAAGAAGTTAGATTCCGGTTCCAGCTCATCAAAAGCCTCTCTCTTGATCGCATGCGAAGGATTGGTTCTTCTCTTTGGGTTGTTGAACCAAAGAGGCTGCTGATTCTGCTGTTGAGATGCAGCATTAGTCTTTTGATTAATCACAGCCAACGACGGATTGGCAGAGTCAAAGTTCAGATCCAGCGCCTGTTTATGTGTCGGGGTTCTTCTGCTCGGTGAATAAGCAAGCGAGGTATTTCCAGAGTTTATATCGTCCGTGGATCTGTCACCAGCTCCCAGTTGTCTTATTTTGAAGTTGAATCTCTGCTGTGCTTGCTCCTCTGGAGCCTTGAACACATCAAAGTTCTTTCTGTAGTACCCTCCAAAAAGGTCCTTTGAATACTCCTGATCCTCCTTATTTTTCAGCGTTGACATTTCAATAGTCTCCTCACCAATAGTAACCGTCAAAGCCCTCTGAGCCCTATCAGAACTCACACACTGATCCGTTCCAAAAGATCACTGTCTTCTTCCCAAAGTCCAAAGGAATCGAAAGAAAAACCAAAACAAACGGTCGGAAATCCAATGTGCCCCGGAAGTTGGCCGCTCTGGTGGCGAACAAAACGAACGCATCAAACTGCCTCGAAACAGGGGGAGGAACAGACTGGAGGGACGAAGAAACCAAAGAGGAGACGTCTAATCTAAGATGACTTTACCAACGCTCGAGGATGCCAGAGTAGCCGTAAAAGCCAATGACATTGCTAAGGCCGAGCAATTGTACCACCAGATCATCCAGACAAAGCCAGAGACACACGACTTCTCCAACCAAGAGACCGCCATGTACGAATTGGGTGACCTCCTACAGGGACAGCACGCCATCGACAAGCTCTCTGCCCTTGTTCCAGAAGCCAGATCGGTGATTAGTACACTAGCAAAGTCCAAGGCTGCCAAAGTGATCCGCTATCTCGTTGATTTGTTTGACAAGATCCCAAATGCCACCGATGCTCAGATCGAGGCTTTGAAGGACTCTATCCAGTGGTCAGTGAGGGAGAAAAGAACTTTCTTGAACCAATCATTGCACATTAGACTCGCAACCGTATATTTCGAGAAGAAACAGGCATACCAAAACGCTCTTTCCATCATCAATAACCTCTTAAGAGAGTTCAAGAAGCTCGATGATAAATCATCCCTCGTTGAAGTGCAATTGCTCGAGGCTAAAGTATACCATTCTTTGAGAAACATGGCCAAGGCGAGAGCTGCGTTGACCTCTGCTAGAACATCTGCAAACTCCATCTATTGTCCTACGGCCACACAAGCTGAGCTTGATAATATGAGTGGTATCCTCCATGCGGAAGATAAGGACTACAAGACCGCGTTTTCATACTTCTATGAAGCATTTGAAGCATATAATACACAAGGAGACGAAAAGAACTCGATCAAAGTGCTCAAATATATGCTTCTCAGTAAAATCATGTTGAATTTGATCGATGATGTGAGAAAGATCTTGGCCTCCAAATATGCTTCAAAATATAACTCTAAGGATATCGATGCCATGAAGGCAATTTCCCAAGCATACGCGAATAGATCCTTGAAGGAATTTGAACAAGCTTTACTGTTGTACGGCAAAGAATTGTCATCTGACCCAATCATCAAGTCCCATTTCAGTGCCCTTTATGACACCCTTTTGGAGCAAAACTTGGTAAAGGTCATCGAGCCATTCTCAGTGGTGGAAATTGAACATATTTCACAGATTGTGGGACTTGATGTTAAACAAGTGGAGGGCAAATTGAGTCAAATGATCTTAGATAAGGTGTTCTTTGGTGTCTTGGACCAGGGAAATGGCTGGCTACACATCTATGACGAACCTCAAAGGGATGCTACTTATGACTGCAGTTTAGAAGTGGTTAAACACATGTCTGATGTTGTTGAACTTCTTTACGAGAAGGCTGCTACTCTTAACTAATTCTTGTACTACAGAATCCGAATCAAACAGATTATATTGCAGTGTAGTCTATAGACCTTCACCTGCAGCAATAGCGGCACAGTTTGCAACCATGCCAAGATACTCTTTCAAACGATCACAGTTTTGAAATAGGATGTAGAACTTGGTAGATTCACTTGCAACAATATTTGTAAGTTCCAGGGCATCTTTCAAGAATGACGATCGTTGAGATCTGCTATCCAGGTAGATGTTATGAAGCTGAATGATCAAAAATGGGATGTATAGAGAGCGCAGCTCTTGAATCAACGCAGGTTCATACTCTGTTTGTGAGAGATCCAAGAACAGAGTGGATATAACCTCCTTCAAAAGTGTAGATACCCTGTTGATGTTGTCAATTAAAGCATATGATGACACTGGTTTCGATCCATTTTGCCAATCATCAATAGCATTCAAAGATCTTGCCAATGCGTCGTATTGTAACAGTTCATCTCTCTCAAATTGTGAAACTTTCCTCTCAACAAGGACACCCATATTCTCAACATCATATTGTTTCAGCAGCTGTTGAATAGAGTTTCTGGATGAAAACTCCTGTGCAGCCTTAGTTCTTCCATTCAACAAGAATCTTCTATAGAGTGCCACAGCAGAATGAATAGCATCTGAGAACATTCTCGATTCAACAAACCATTCAACACCTCTCATTAACTTCATATCAACATCATTGATAGGCTGTAGTGTAACACCTCCGCCGATCTGGTAATGGTCCTCGGTCATCGAGAAGACCCTTTCTACTGTTCTCTTCAAAATGTTCTCCAATGGCAGTTTGTATAATCTGCTCAGCTCTAGTTGCTTGATTCTCTCCTGCGTATCGAACAAATCAATCAAGAACAAGGAATAAGCATCCCTAGCCTCAACTTCTGGTAAGAAGGACACATATAATGGAATTAAGTCATACTGCTCATGTAATCTTAGGACCAGGATGTATGTTGTTATGAGTTTGGTACGCTCTTCGATGGCAATAGCATTCGGATCGATTATCGATATAAAGATGGCCAAATGTGTAACGACCCTGAGTGCATATGACTCGTTCAAGATCTCATTGGAGTCATCATCACCCAACATGATGCTACCAACAAAGCTCAGTGAGGAATGGATGATCGCTGGGACATTCTTTGTAATTATGGATGCAATCAAGACACGTAGGGGATGTTCACTCTCTGATTTTCTCTTGTTGGCGACGATATTGAGCACATCTTGTACTGTTATCTCATTTCTTGGGAATGTGATGATCAAATCTTCTTTTGGTATTTTGCCTTCATCGATCAATGCTTTCTCAATTTCACTGGTTAAGATATGGTTGAAATAAATCACGAGATCAGAGTCCCAACCTGAAGAAAGCCCCAAAGGTGACAGATCACCAGCAAGAAATCCATAGATGGCTCTTTCGTATGGACTTAGATCTTCATTCTTGGACAGCAAATACACTGTACGTCTCCAAAGAGCCTTTTTCTTAATACCATGCGTAGACTCACCAATATCCTCAGTCATCTCCTTGTCAATCATAGGATCCAAGTAGCTGTTCACACCTGCTAAGATCATCTTCATTGTCCAGTTATTGGTAGCATCACATTCTAGCGAAGCCTCTTTATAGTTACCAGAAAGAATTAATTGGAAGATATATTTGTAAAAAATTGTCTCCTGCGCGGAATCTTTTGGATCTAATGACTTTTTAGAACGGATTGGAGCATCACTATCATAACTGTCTAACGTATTTGCAAGCTGTGTGTTAAACCATTTAGATCCGGTCAATTTCGGTCTTTCAACCTCCATAGCATTATTCTGAATCCAACTGATAATTAGCCATAGTTCATAAAGTTCAGGATTACTTCTGAAGTACTTCTCTTGATAAACAACATCAGAATTGAAGCCATGAGTCTTGATCTGTAACGGCTTGTCAGAGTATCTATACTTCAACAAACTCTCCACCAAATCCCATAGCTTCACCTCAAGATCCCAGTCTTCGAATTCATCTTGTTCTTTACCCTCTTCTATTACGTTACGAGCCTTATTTGCGGTAATAAAGATAAACTGTCTTACGATATCAAAATCATCGTAGTTTTGCTTCCCACTCTCAAGCTTGTACATCTTCAGCACCTCAGCGAACTCCCTGAGGATCTGTGCATCAAGCAAAGCGGACAACTCTCCAAGGTTGGGTGGCATTCTCTTCTCTTCAACAAGAACAGGACTACCTTTTCTGTGATCTCTGTTCTCCCGCTTCTTTGTTTTGTTGATGTTTTCGAGATCGATCTGAACAAAAAAAAAATGCGAACAATTACGTAAAGCCCAAGAGAAAATGGCCTAAAGAGGAAATACCTCAGTAAATCATGAATTGAAAGCGAAATATTTATAAGAAAGTGGAATGTTCTCTCTCTATTTTGCTGCCTTTGCGACTCTGTGGTTATACCAGACAGTGAAAATTGTAAAAATAGCAGCGCCAAGGCATACATATTGGGTAATAACGAAAGTGTCTTTGTAACAAGCAGCCCCAAGTATGCAAATCCCATCTTCATCGCTATTCTTCTTTAACGTTCTAGCCAGGATTTTACTCAATTGCATGAGGACTAAGAGACCACTTGTGGTTACTAGCCCCCAAACAGTAGTGAATCCATCGGTACCAAAAGTATCTGCAATGATAGCAGGAAACACGCCAAAGACAAACCCAAATGCAAAGCCAATGACAAAAGATGGACCTGTAAGGCCGTCTAATGATTCCACAATGGTCAAGAGATATTGGCCAAGTGCCATCATAAGTGCTGCTAGAGCAATGCACCAGATTCGCTGTGCTTTCAATTTACGTCTCACAACATCAGAAATTGGGCCTGAGGTCAATCTCCCCACAAAACTTGCAAATGCAATGGTTGACACCTGAAGAGCCTGAGCATCCGTTACCGATAACTTGGACCCTGTGTCGTATTGCTTGAGAACGACAACGACATATCCAACGCTGTAGATGTACATCTGTCCAACACCCATCATACAGCCCAAAATGATATAGAACTTGACAAATACTCTTGAGAAGATTGCCTTAGTAATATGATGATCCCATATTGGTGATCCTTCACGCACAAACACCGGTGTATCCTCCACAGCAACTAATATCGCATCACTATCGGCTCTCAGATGCTTTGGTGGTCTGATAATAGGTCTCATCTGATCCAGCGAGAGCGTACTCGAAGTTCTTGCTGTACCCCATAAACTGAGGATATTCTGGAAGCTCTTTCTTCTCTCGCTCATGTTGAAGAAAGAACTGGCGTCTGATTCTGAAGGGGTACGTAACAGGGATTCACGCTCAGCGGAAGTCGAAGGACGATGTACTTTCGTTTTCTTCTGGTCAATGATCTTTAAGAAGTAAGCACAGGCAAGACACACCAAAGGCGAAAAGATCGAGAAGAACTTAAGCAAACCCCCGGTATCGTCCTTGAAAAATCTCACTGCTATGTAGGAGTAGATCATCGATGCAAGGGCATAAGAGGCAACGGGGAATGCACCAGCGCTCCCTCTATGGTGAGGCCAATTAGCAGTGGTGCACTTGATCGTGGAATAGAAGCTCAAAACAGAGGAAAAGCCAATTATGGCAAGCGCCAACATCAAGAGTGGTACATCCGCAATCTGGTCCACGTAGGCCTTATGAAGAATCGAATACGCAACGGCACAGAGTACACCACCAAAGGCACTCGCCCATTGAGGGCCCAACCAGTCGATAGTAATACCAGCAGGGAGTCCACCTAGCGAGCCTCCTAAACTGAGCGCTGTGGATAATCGGGCTGCTTGTTGCGCTGAAAGTCCAGTGTGCTTGACGAGCTGAGGAGCAAAGATCGAAAATACGTAGGGATATCCCGATGCGATGGCGATGAAGACTGACGAGACAAGTGCGATGACCCGTGGGAGCATCGGTGGCTTCTCTAACAGCATTTATAAGTGTATGCTATGTCTCTACTTGGCCCGCTCTCTGTTCTGATGGTGACGTTGAACTGTTTTGTTTTGATGTTTTCTTGTGCTTTTCCTTATCGAAGGTTATCGCTCGGTGTTTTCCGCTTGAGACGACAGAACAGTCAAGGGTGCAATGGCAATGGCGACAATCGGTGATAGCAAGTGATCTCGTGTGACTGATGACAGCTCATTAGAATTTAGTATGCCCGACATGGTACACCACTTCGGTCTTCAGAGATGATCTGCTAGTCATCTCGCAACTTCGAAATCACTTGGTGACTATCGGACTGATAGCTAACGAAGATGACCGACATGAAACACGTCTCTTCTGAAAATTGTCAGTTCAAGAGCTTCGAACAGAAATAAATAATAACATAACTACCAAACTTCTCTATGATTGGATTTTTCTAATATTATATACAATCACACCCCCATACCTGAAGAGTAAGCATGGACAAGAACAGCAGTGGCTGTTTGAATGTTCATCGATCTGATAACTCCAACTTGTCTAATCTCAACACAATAATCGAGCTCAGAAAGGAGTTCACCTGGGATACCTTCGGCCTCCCTACCAAGTAAGAACAAGGATTTCGAAGGGAATATGGTATCCTTACCCAGTACAATTGACTTATCAGTTTGTTCCAACCCAATTAACGTATAACCCTCTTTCTTCTTCTCTCTCATATAATTAGTAATATTTTCAATCTTCACCTCCTCCATTGGCATCCAGTAATCAGCAGTCACAGCAACATTCTTGAATTGGGGATGGTTCTTCACTCTCAAGTCATCCACGGTCATCGTACCGGCACCCAACACATCACACAGACGGCAAATACCACCAAGATTCGGTGGCTTATCCACCAGTGAACTAACAACGATTAAGTCACTTCTTTTGACACGTCTTATGTTCTGATCAATGTCCAGAATGGATTCCCAAGCCCCACTTTTAGTCTGCAATGGAGAGCTATCGGAGAGAAAGTCCTTATCATCAGACCCTTCTTCTTTTGAAATACCTGTCCATTCTGGATCCTTGGTCAAGCCAATAGACTTAGATAATTCATGAACGATATACTTCTTAAACTCAGCCTCAGTAATAACTTCAAAGTCTCTTGGAGAGATACGAGATAGAACACCTCCAAAGATCGATGTCAAGTTGAAATCTTCTTCTGCATCCCAAAGAAGTGCATCACCAGTTCTATACTTACCAGTAACTTCAGACTTCTTAGCCTCTTCATAGAGGCATTTCAAGATACCATCCACTGCCAACTCCAACTTCTTGGATTGGATCTCTGGGTATACAGATAAAATCAAAGAGTTGGAGAAATGTCTCACGAGAGGCTTGTTAGAAGCGCAGTTTGGAATCAAACGCCTTGCAAACATATCGAAATAAGAAACGGCTTCAGCACCAGCAAGCTTCTGGGACACCAAGAAGGCAATTCTCTCAGCGGATGTGACCAATGTAGGTTTACCTTGGTCCTCGAAGAGAGTAAATAACGATCCCCTGTTCCTCTTACTTGTGATCAGATCGATGGCAATGATCCATTCCATATAAGCTCTTATCCATGGACTTGGCTCCTTTTCCAACTTTGATAACAAGAACCTCACAGTGGAGTCCAAAAGTTCAGATGAAACAGACTTGGAAACGAGTAACACGGAGGCAATAATCCATACTCTTTGGATTTCCTCTGTCCCATCAGTCTTCTTCTTAGGAACGACAAAGTCATATCTGTCACTGATCACCTCACTCAAATATTCATCACAGAATTTTTGTGTTGCTAAAGACAAAATAGAGATGATGTTGATCTTTGTTGAAATTTCTTGAGCACCATACACTCTCTGGTACAAGTCACCACCAAATGATAACTCAGAATTAAACTTGATCGCAAGGACATTCTTAATCCTGAACATGTTACTCTCATCTTGGACTTGCTGTAACATAGCAATCATCAGATCAATTAGCCATAAAGTCTGCTCAAACTCATCTCTATAAGCTCTTTGATATTGTAACAACTTTGTAGACAAACAAGGAAGGAGGCATCTTCTTGTCTGGGACAAGCAGATTATTTCTTGACCCATCTTTGAAAGAAGTTTAGCGTTGTCCTCATTGTTGATAGAGTCCCTTAGTAGATGTTGATCAAAGAGAGTCTCAATGAATACCAAATGCATATCTCTCTGAGATAGGATCAATCTCTCGGCAGTGATTTGGTCCCAAATAGCCTCCAAAATCTCCAATGAGGCAATCAAATCCACATCATAGTTCTTGAACAGGAATTGTAGAGTAAGACAGGTGGACTTATAAGCTTGATAGACGCCATTTCTCAACTGGCTTTGTAAGATGCCTAACACCTTCGACACTTGTTCTTCAGTAATGGGGATCATCTTCAAGAATGCAAGAACCACATCGATTAGGGATGCAGTCATGTTGTCTTTAACCTTGAACTCCACCTTATGGCTGCTGATGATGTTGTTAAGTTCTATCAATTGCTCAAACTGGAAAAATGGAACATCTGAGACCTCCCCAACTTCAGTGAAGACACTTGAAAAGAATTCTAACTTTCCAATACTGAAATCGTTCAAGAGGGAATCATATAGTGGTCTCAACTCCACAGATCTCCAGCTGTTCTTGAACATATCCAACCTTACCAAGTATTTAGCTTTTGAGTACTCTGTGGTGCCGTTTGTGATCAAGGATCCTAACAACTTGCTATAAGATTTTACAAGGCCGGAATTACCTTCAAGTCTGCTCTTTGCCAATTCTTTCAAGAATTCATCAGAAGTGGAATATTCGTTGAATAGAGAATAGTAAATCACTTGGAACTCTTCCTCCCTCTGCTCATAGTCGATCTTGGCATGCTTATGGAATGTTGAGATGTAGTCAAAGAAGAATTCAATGTTCTCTTTATAGATTTCATAACCGTTGTATTGGACAAATCGAGTCAATGATTCTAGTAATAATGGAACATCTGCCTTGATATGCTTCAACAATCTCAAGTGTACGGTTTGTAAAGTGGTCTCACAAACTTCATCCTCTGCAGTGGACTCGAACAGCTTGTAGATGTCCTTGACCATATCATAATCCAAGATGTACATTCCCTTGAGACCTTTCAATAAACCAGAAACCAAATACATTCTCGATGGAGCATAGAAAGTGGTAATGTTAGCCAACAAGTCAATAATGTTTCGAACCGTAGATTGCAATGCCTTTTCATTCTTCTTCAAAGATTTGATCAAATTAGCGATGAATGACTCCAATTTGTCACCATAAATGCAGGTATATGACTCTTTATTCTTCTTAACTTGGAAATGTGAGCCCTCAATTGCATACTTTAAAAAGATAGATGTCAAGAATTCATGCGCAAAAATCGAAAGATCTTCATCTGGCACGGAATACATAAGATCAAGAGCATATTTACGCACAGCTTCCATATTTCCCTTGAAACCGGTACATAACAAAGCCATACCCCAAGATGGTTTGATGTGAGATTCTGGTGAGAGGAGTTGAACAATGTCACCATGAGCAGCAATAGCCTGGTTCAGAGCGGTATCGACACCAACAATCTCATACAGCGTCGAAAATCTTTTCCAGTCCTCAACCTGTTCCTTTCTTTTAGACTGTGTGAAAGTGATCAAAGAGTTATCGACGCTAACGTTCAACTGCTGGATAGAAAGCTTTAAGATGGAAAGACAGTATTTTCTGTGCTCATGTGTAGTACTCGTGAGCCCAGTTTGGATCGACCTCCAGTATTCCTCCTCTTGGATCACTTTATCTAAAGTTTCACTGTCCATCTGCTTCTTGGAAGTACTGATGAGGAATCTCAACCAAAGAACCAATCCGGCGGAGATGTGATATGAAACGGATGATGTCGATAAGAAAGGAATCATCTTCCAAGCAAACTCTTGGAGTTGTTCATCTGCCATGTTCCTCCATCTGAGCACTCTTGTAGCCATAATAGTCACTGATTCATCCTGGATGGAGAGCAGGAACATCACTAACTGGTCCATGACATGTGTCACTTCAATTTTCTGGAAAGAGCAGAGTCTCTCCAAGAAGGATAGAAGATAACTCAAAGATGTCTCGGATGAGATATCATGGAAGTCAATGACTTCAAATTCATCTTCAAAGATCGCCACGGCCTCCTGTGGGAGAACTAACTTCTTTCTGTTGTGTAAGAATGAGATGATAGTGGATTGGATGTATTTAAGGACTCTCTGGGCAGCATCTGGGAGTTTCAACAACAGGACAACAATGCCTTCGAGTTCTTCAATTTTGAGATTATCATTCAACCGGGTAATTGTGACCTTGCTAACTTCATCAGAGATTTGTGCAACTTCTTGTGATTGCCAGTTCAATGTCTCCAACAACTGTGCCAATGCCTGGATGTTTGAAGCACTAGAGAGATCCTTCAAAAATTCATTGATAGCCTGCTTCTTGTTCTCTTCTGTGAGGAACTTCAGCAATCCTTGTATGTCCATCACACTGGTGTTCTAGAGGGGTCCTGATCCCAGCATCTGTTCATGTTTTCCGAGACTGATGAGTTGAAATTTTTGAGTGGTGTGGGCCTTAACGGTGATAAAGCGGGTTCTTCCAGGGGAGGGGGGTGGTTTGAAGAACATGTCAATTTCCAACCAAAAAACCAGAAAGGCTCATCAATATCGAAAGACACTAATAGCATCCTCAACAACACCGACAATGAATGACGAGGACAACAGCCCCTTCGCAGAGCCGGACGAGTTTACCGACCTTCCACTTACCAATGAAGAGGACATCGACAACTATAAAGACGATAGCGACACCACAACAACAACACAAAACACCCCCATTGAGCAGCCAGAAGTCACTGCAACCACTGTGGTAACTGCAACCACTGTGGTAACGACAACCACTGTATACAACCCGGATCTTTACACCTCGACGCTCCAGCACTCCTTTGCTGATAAGGATGCCATCAAGATTGAAATTGTAGATGCCGGTAAGAGCCGTGAAGGACAGAGCAGAGGTTACATTGTCTACACGATCAAGTGTAATGACCAACTGGTGAGACGTCGTTATAGCGAATTTGAGAGTCTAAGAAATGCCCTTGTGAGATTGTTCCCGACCCTTGTGATCCCACCAATCCCCGAGAAGCATACAATCACCAAATATGCTACTGCTCCAACGAAGGCCAAAGAGGACACATCCATTATAGAGCATAGGCGTCGTATGCTTGGTGTGTTCTTGAAGAGATGTCTCAAAATTGACTGTGTGCGTGAAAGCTCAGTGTTCCAGAACTTTTTGGATCCAAATGCCAACTGGAGTGAAGTCCTGAACTCACCTCCGTTGTCAGATATCCCCAAGGTTATCCTTCAGGCTGATCCCCTGGATCCTGCACACTCTTCAGCTGCTCATTCATATCTTCCAGTGCCTTCAACATCGGTAGTATTTGTGAAGGAGAGTAAAGAAGACCGTAAATTCAACGCCGTCGAGGCCAATGCCAGGGAATACGAGAGTGTGATCTCAGGCGGAGTTGAAAAGGTGAACAAAAGGGTAATGAAACATCTGGCTGACTTGGAAGCTGAACTTTCTGAAGCTGGGTCCGTCTTTAATGCCTTCAGCTTACAGGAGAATGGGGAATTGGCTTCAAGTCTAGAGAAGATTGGACAAGTACATGATAACTGTTATCTTTCTACTGAAACTCTTGTTAACACTCTCAACTATGACTTTTCTGAACCGTTAGGAGAGTCCGTCCAGTTTGCCACTGTTGTCAAGGATCTGTTGAAGTTTAGACAACAGAAATCATTACAGAAGGACATCACTGCGAGATCACTAAAACACAGATTGAACTACATGAAGCTTTTGGATAAAGCCGAGGAAGAGACAAGGCGAATTGAACAAGCCTTGGAAGCTGGACAATCCAAGACAGGACAGATTAACTTTGACCGTAAGGTGGCCGAACAACAAGAACAGCAGAAAATAAAGAATGAACTGAACGAAGATGTAATACCATTGGCTCCTAAGAAGCAGTCTATGTTCAAGATTCCTGGAATTTCAAAGATCAGTAACATGATCAAAGAGTCTATTGAATCTGACCCCGAGGTTGTCCGCCAGGCCAATGTCAGTAAGACTAAGGATGACATCAACCAGCTAAAACAGACATATGTTGCTGCGGAGAGAGATCTCATCAATGTATCGGACGCTATAACGGTGGAGATGCAAAAGTTCCATGTAACAAAGGACAAAGAACTTAAAGCGATGATCTTATCTTATACAGGTGCCATCTTGGACTGGTCTCAAAAAAACCTAGAGTTCTGGGAAGAAGTCAAGGCCCAGTGAGGTTTATAATATAGGACATCTTGTTAAGATCCCTTGAACTGATGAGTAGTTCCAACTGTTTCAGATTTGTATTTTTCCCAGGTTGCCATGCCAACCTACCTCCGTATTTACTTTCTTCCGAATAGGGAAGTCTGCCTACAGGTCTCTGGCGATGAGATTTGTAGTTCTGCAGATCAACAGAAGGGAAAAGAGCAGGATCAGAAGTGCAAGACAAAAGGTAAAGGTGGTCGATAAGAGAGATCAATTGGCTTTTCCGTTTCCATTTCTGCCATTTACTTCATTGCATTTCAAGTTTTCTTCACTTTGTCGAGTGATCCACAACTTCTTTCGGGATAAGCATCAAACAGACCATAAACACAACCAATGACGGTGCCCCAGCCGCCCTTCCGTGTGAGAACAATCTACTCATGGAGTGGCACTGAAGAGGACGACTTGGGCTTCATCGAAGGTGATATAATTGAAGTGGATGACTTGGGCGATGGTAACTGGTGGCATGGAAGGCTCAAGAGAAACAAGATGACAGGGAACTTCCCTTCAAACTATGTGGAACTCATCAAGTCCGATCTGGCAAACTTCTCATCGTCTATTAGAGCTGGATTGAAGTCAGGAGAGCCTGAAGATCCACGCCGATCAACTTCGCCTCAATCACCGTACTCAAAGAATCAAGCGTCATCATCTAATAGACAACCACAACGTGATTACTCTGAAGAGGACATGCAGTTCAGTTTCCAGTCCTCACGAAACTATTATGATCCTCAACCGCATCATCAGAAAGTTCCTGCTCCTCAGAGCCCATACAGCAGTTTTCGATTACCACATTCACGTTCAGTTCCAAACAGATTACAACAAGAGAAAGGCCGTGCTGATCAAACTAAACTTTCTAGAGAGGCTACGCCACCATACGATCAACAGCATAGAGGCTATAGCTATAATGCACCTCCACCACCCCATCATGCTGTTCCTGTGAAGTCGAAATCATCGTTCAATCTCACGACTGCTAGAGACTCATTCAGCCCTGATCCTCCTTACAAGGACTCAGCACGCAAATCAAACCTCCTAAGACAGGCACAGCAGAACCAAAGCTCTCAGGAATTTGTCGCACCATATGATCCTGAAACTTTGAACCAATCCAAGTCATCTGGCTCACAGTCTTCAAATGTGTTCAGTTATTCTAATGGTTCCTACTTCACAAGCTCCCAAAGTTCTAATGAAAGCGCATTTGCTATGAGTGACTTCAGTGCCACGAGCGCTGGATCTTACTCGAGACACCAATGGGAAGAACAACAGAGACGCTCAGCAATGAATACAAGTGCCTCAGGTAACCCATTATTGGTTGAAGAGAAAAGAGTGAAGAATCCTACAGGTTTACTAAGGAAATTCTTCTCCACAAAAGATGCGCCACCATTGCCATCCGTTGAACAATTGGCTCGTAATATGAACGTTATATCCCTGGAAGATAAGAAGATGAACTCATGGATTGAATTCAAGATCGATCTTAACAGAGCCAACTCATTGAGTCTTAAAGAACGTCAAATGAGAGAGAAACGCGTGAGGGAGAACGAAGGATATATTATCTTGGAGCCTCATAAGCAATTGTCTACCATTAACAATAACGAAGTTTATCAGACAGAGCATAAGATCGACCTGCATGCCATAAACTTGAAGCATGTTGACACATTTGTTAGAAAGTTGAAGCCACAATCCGCAGCCATGTCCCCAGAAGCCTTTATAACTAATGAATTGGGCATGAAGTACTCAAGTAAATTGGAATACTTGAGAGCGTTGTTCATCTTGTGTACGGAGACTTTTACCATTTCAGACTCGCGCTCTTCTGAACATGTTGAGAATCCGAACATTGAAGATTTGTTCCACCGCAAGAGAGCTAAACCTTATGAAATGGCTTATCTTTTTAAGTACCTCTCTGATCTAATGGGCTTGAAATCTGAGTTGACTGAAGGTTCGTTGAAGACACCGCAAGCGATTGTAAGACACTATTGGAACGCTGTGCTTATCAATGGAGAATGGAGGTTCATCGATGTATCCATGGGTAACTTGACCAATCCCATTTATGAGATTCTTGCCAACAAGACAGAAGAGCCAAGTGAATCGTTCTTCTTCCTTGCCGAACCATTGGATTTAATTTACACTCATATTCCTGATAAGTATGAACATCAACATATCGTTCCTCCTATTGATCCAATGGTTGCACTTGCACTACCACCATGTTTCCCTTCGTTCTTCAAGAATGGTATCAAGATCCATAAATTCAGCAATGCGTTGACGAGATTGCAAGGGTTTGAGACTTTCGAAGTGGACTTAAAGCTTCCAAAGGACATTGAGGTGAATGCTGTTGTAATGACAAAGACCTCTGCTGTGAAGACTCTGGCACAAATATACTGGAAGCATAATGAGAGATTTTGCAAGGTCAAAGGTCACTTGCCAGATAATAACTCTACTGGGTTCGTCAATATATACTCTGGTTTCAAGGGAACACAGAAGTCCCTACAGAATATCCACCCCCTATCCATGGTGATCCCAATCACACATGAAGGCGAATACAGGCCATTGGATTTTGTCGTTGTCTATCCCACTGTTCCTGCCCAGATGAATGATCTTTACATTAAGCAACCACAGAACCGTAATTTGTCCTATAACGCAGAATACGTGTTTACCATTGCACAGCACCCATCGAAAGGATTGAATACCGTGTCTTCAGTGAGGCCAAAGATCGCAATTCAATCCCCATCTGGTAAGATCATCAAGTTTGCTAAGAAGGACTTGAGTACACCTTTTGGAACATGGGAATTGCCCATCAAGTGCAATGAGACCGGTCTCTGGAGGGGATTGGTCTCCATCGATAGCGGCACCAGCTTGTGTGTGTTTGCTGAGTGGATGTGTGAGTAGTCCCCTAATTAATTCAACTATCCTAGTACATCTCTGTAGTTGTGTCAAAAGAAGCCTAAGATGGAGTGGCCCACTGCAAAATTTCCAGATTAGTCCTCAACAATGCGAATCCGAAATCACAGTAATCTCAAAATATTGCTAAGATTGTCCCTAAATTTAAAGAGCTTTGATGCCTTCTAAGAGAACTCTTGAATACACAATGAGGCTTCTAGCGCACAGGAAGACGGTGGTACAAGAGGTTGGGAACGACGATTTACTCCTCCAATTTGACACAATGGCTGAACAGGTAGGACAGAGCACTAATCTAGAAAAAGAACTCTTTACAGACACCACTGAGAGTCAGTGTGATGTTGAAGAAGAAGTACGAACCCTATATGATAAGTGGTTAGAAACTGGTGAGACTCCACATCTGCTGAAGGAGAAGCATATTAAGTACTTGAAGATGGCCCTAGGTCCAATCCCAGATATGTTTAAGTCCTTAGATGCATCACAGCCATGGCTCATCTATTGGTCTTCGAATGCTTTGTCTGTCTTGGGTGTTGGAATTGGAGAAGAAGTTAAACGAAATGCTGTGGCAAAGCTCCTCTCAATGTTGCATCCAGATGGTGGTATGGGTGGTGGCTTGGGCCAATTAGCACATGTTGCAGCCTCATATGCTGGGTTCCTTGCGTTAGCACTTCTAGGAGATGAGCAAGCTTGGGCGAAGATTGATCGTCAGAATACATACCGATGGTTGCTGTCATTGAAACAGGACGATGGTTCGTTTGTGATGCACAAAGGCGGTGAAGTTGACACAAGAGCAGTGTACTGTGCTTTCACGATTGCTTCATTGCTGGGCATATTAACAACAGAACTTACACAAGGAACTGCTGAATGGTTACAACAATGTCAGACATTCGAGGGAGGTTTCGGTGGTGTGCCATGGGACGAGGCCCACGGAGGTTACACGTTCTGCGCTGTTGCGGCCTTCATGATTCTAGGCAAAGATGCCTTCCTAAAGCACGTGAATGTACAAAGATTGGCCCATTGGGTGAGCTCGAGGCAGATGTCATTGGAAGGTGGGTTCAGCGGTCGTACTAATAAGCTTGTTGATGGCTGTTACAGCTTCTGGGTTGGTGGCATTGCTGCTGTGTTCGATGTTGTGCTAGACACAGAGATCGTTTCGAGAGCAGCATTGCAGAATTACATCCTCTGCTGCTGTCAGAATGAGCAGTATGGCGGTCTTAGGGATAAACCAAGCACCAATGCTGACTTCTATCACACCAATTATGTTCTGTTGGGCCTTGCAGTTGCACAGAGGAAGTTTCAATTGGATGATTCTAAAATAACAGATGACGCTGACTCCTCTGTCTACGCATTCACAGTGGAATCCGCGGATGAAGATGTTATTGCGGTTGGTGAAGGCGACAGATTGGTGTCAATCAACCCAGTCTTTGGTCTTCCATTAGGTGTTCCTGATCGGATGAAAGAGTTCTTTAAAGAGAAATGAAGAGAGATCATATTTCAATCCAGCATTTAGCATTTAGCATTTAGCATTTACGGCTCACTATTTACCATTGAAGTTTCATGTTTCACTATTTAAGCAAATTATCATTTGGTAATTTGTCAATTAGTCTTGAAGTCAATGTATTTAATTACTAATAAACTGACTGCTTTGCCTTATTAGTTGTCCCATCATCCATCAATCTCTGAAAGCAATTCGCGGGTGTCTTCTCCTTCGTACATCAATAACAACATCACTAGAAGAGGCCCAATGGACACGCTCACACAACAGGAGGAGCAACTCGTCAACGAGTTCGTCTCCATCACTAGCTACACACGTGAGCCCTATACGGCTATTCCCTACTTGAGAAGCGCAGAATGGAACCTGGAGAGGGCCATTCTGTTGTACTTTGAAGGCAATACAACAGCTAATGAACAACTGAACGAGAACTCGCGGAGAAATACGACGCTTAGCGCGGTCCCCGGTGGGTTCCCTGGTGATAATACGCTGCCACAGAGACCAGGGTCAAGTGGGTTTCTTGAAAATGTTAGACAGAGATTACAGACCTGGGGTGCCCAACATGGGCAATATCTACCCTTATCCACCAGTGACGTTGCCTCTGCTTCGAATTTGATGACATTGAGTACCAGATCCAAGCTGATATACATGTTACAAATACTGCTATATGTGCCACTCGTCGCATTACAAAAGGTTTCAGTGGCAGCATTCCTGGTGATATCAACGCTATTCCCTACGCTAAGGAAAGTCACTGAAAGATACTCACATTCGAGACAAGGTTCTCGCTCTGAACCTAAAGGTGTGGATCCAGTGCAGGTTGCTCGTAATTTTATTAGCGACTTCAACATGTTCCATAGAAATGATGATAAAATTGATTTCTTCGAAGGAGGTTATACTACGGCTCTTTACATTGCTAAACGCGATGCTCGTTTCTTGATGGTTTATATTCATAGTGATGAAAATGATGATACAAAGGAGTTTGTGGAGAATACCTTATTGGATGACAAAGTGCTGGAGTTCATTAATGGTCATAATATTCTTGTGTGGGGTGGTAATGTACTCGAAAGCGAAGCTTATCAAGTGTCCAATGCTATTGGTGCTTCGAAATATCCATTTCTGGGGTTGTTATGCCTGAAGTCAAACACTCAGGAAACCCCAGAAGGTACGACTTCTTCTGCACCAACGTTATCCGTCGTGGCCAAAGTCCAGGGGTTGGTATCCCCTGAAAAGCTTGTTGATAAGTTCTCGAGTCAAGTTGAAAGATTAGAACCGGCTCTCATCAGTATCAGATCTGAGAGACAGCAACAAGAACTATCACGTATGATCAGACAGCAACAGGATGAAGCATACCAGACATCTCTGGAAAGAGATCGTGAAATTGCAGAACAGAGAAGACAAGAAAGGGTAAAGGAGGGAAAAAGAGAGCAATGGCTTCTTTGGAGATCTTCAAATCTATTACCTGAAGTCGAAGGTAATGCTAAAGGTGAATATGCAAGAGTGGCTATAAGGATGAGTTCAGGTGAAAGAGTATCCAGAAGATTTGTCAAAGATGCCCCAGTGGAGGAGGTCTATGCCTATGTTGAATTATATGAGAAGGGGTTGCTCAACTCTTCGTCAGCGGTACCCAAACCAGAGGGTTTTGAGTATGAGTTTTCATTCAAGTTGATCTCACCAATGCCTAGGGAAGAGTTAGAACCTTCTCTCGAGAGGCAAATCAAAGATGAGCATATCTTATGGCCTAATGGTAACTTGATCGTGGAAATCAATGAATGATAAACTACATTAATACTGAAATTCCTATTGTACATGAACGACTTATTGATTATACTACCCTTTCATTTGGTAGCTTTCTTCTTCTTCTTTTTGCTCTTCTCTTTCTTCTTCAACCCCGTCGCGCCAGCTTTGAAGACTGACGAGTATTCCTTCCAAAACTTACTTAATTGTTCAGGTTGGACTTGTGTAGAGATCTTTTTTCTCTTTGATTTATCACTGGCGCCATCGGTGATTCTTATCAGGACACAGAATGAGGTCTCCGACTTCGTGACTTTTGAATCTGGAAGGATGGGACTATCCTGCAGAAACTTTGACACTTCGGCCCTGGAGTGCTCACTACCTTGCACTGGGTCATTTGGAGTCAGGCGCTTCTGCGTTATGTATAATGATGATCTCGACTGTTGTGCAGAGCCAAAGAGCTCAGCAGTGGCTTTGAGAAACTAGCCTTGTTAGTGATGCATCTTCAAACCCACCATACACAGCAACATACCTCCGTATTACTCAACAATGTCATTGTCTCTCTCGCTTGCTTGAACACACTTTTTATAGGAGAGTAAAACATGGCGGCCTCACAACCGGCTAACAACCTCACCACTCCAGTTCGCGATTGTTTCCTAAAGCGCTAATTGAACCGTAGACACTGACAGGTCACCTGATGTATCACATGACTATTGATTTGTTTTTGTTTCACCCAACTAGGAAATTCGGCTAAGGTTTTTGGTGTATGCGGATGTGTCAAACTTTCGACGGTGTTCCTGGGAAAATGATCTCATCGCTTGTGTTTCATTTTGAATCATTCGGGATATTTTAGGGTTCCGTCCGGTAAAGAGCAAACTTTGCAGGGTTTTGTTTACTTCCTCCTGTCGCTACACTACACCACTACAACACTACATTACGCTGTAACACAACATTAGTGCGACTGATACACTGCTGCCTTCTATTGTTACAGGATTACACCACACCCTCATGAGATACCTCAGTGCTAACCAATTTGAGGTCTACGAACAAATAGGTAAAGGTGGATTCGGCGTCGTCTACCGTGGATTGGACCGTGTCACTAAAGAACCTGTTGCTATCAAACAGATCGATCTCGAGAGTACGGATAACTTGGATGACCTTCAAAGAGAGATCGGTATTCTCAGCCAGTGCCACCTGGATCAGATCACACGATACCATGGATGCTTTGTGAAAGGTTATAAATTATGGATCGTCATGGAATATCTTGACGGTGGAAGTTGTTCAGATCTTTTGAGGCCAGGTCCCCTGAAAGAAAAGTATATCGCCATCCTATTGAGAGAGCTATTATTGGCACTGGCTTACCTTCATGAAAAGGGTCGAATACATCGTGATATTAAGGCTGCGAATATACTGTTGAACACCAAGGGAAATGTCAAGATCGCAGATTTTGGTGTTTCGACTCAACTATCGAGCAACTTATCTAGAAGACATACTTTTGTTGGATCTCCATATTGGATGTCACCAGAAGTTATACTGGAAGAAGATTATGACTTCAAGGCCGATATCTGGTCATTGGGGATCACGGCGATTGAACTTGCCACTGGAAAACCACCACTATCGGAAATCCCACCTATGAAGGTCCTATTCCAAATTCCAGAGAATCATCCTCCGCGATTGACAGGTGATCAATGGTCCACCGATTTCAAGGAGTTCATATCTATGTGTCTTCAAAAGAATCCAAACAAGAGACCAAGTGCAAGAAGACTTTTAAAGAGTCGATTCATAGGCTATGCTGGTAGGAATAGCTCGCTGAGAGAACTCGTAAAGAGGAAACAAGTATGGGATTTACAACATGAAGAATCCAAGGGAGAGATTAAGTACTACGTATCCACAGTGGGAAGTGACGCGGATAAAGAGAACTGCATCAGTTTTGACTTCAAGGATAGCTTTGTGGATAAGAGTGCTGATATTTCTGCTGATCTATCAGAGGTTGTCATCACAAACAAGAGTCCCTTGAGATACGGCTTCAGTTTACATGAAAATACCAATTTACAGAACATATCATTCGCTAATCAGAACACAGTGAAACATACATCACAAAAACCAGATTCAAGACCTTCTAGTTCAAATGTCAGATCTGCATTCAATAGCTCACTAGAGTTACTCAACTTACAAGATGATGTTCAAAGGGTAAAGCTGCAACAAATCGGATTTCTCTTACAAGAGCTAGATGAAGATGTTCTCTCACAATTCTGCATGAATTTCACCTCTAAACTGCAACAGTCATTATCACGCGTCGTTGCAAGACGCGACACTACAACACAGAACAAAGAGAATAGACCAAGAGGTCCAAGAAAGGCTGACAGTGAGAAGTTACTTCTTAAGAGATGGGCAGATCAGTATTTTTCATAGAACCTTGGCGTATGAACGGGACCTGGGTAGGTTATATGATGATTCATCATTCTCTCACCGTAGATAGAAATTTTCCCGTGCTACCGAACGCACATATTTGTGTGCAGTTTCATCTTTCCGAGAGCAGATCTATTTTGACACAAAAAGTTAATCTCGGACATAATCATGTTCTCTGTCAAAGAAAAGGGCAAGAAATCGAGGGCAATCCGTTGAAGCTTTGAGGATCCCACAGTGTCATAACTGAGCACAGTGACCAGCAAACACATTGTTTCCTGGTGAATTCCTTCCCCCCCCCCCCTGTTGACACGTACAAAAGAAACTGATTTTTCTCCCTAATGTTCTCTCTCTTCCTCTTCCTATTCATCACCCCTGCAATCACAGTTCCTATTGCTCCAAGTCAAAATGTCATTGGAGATTTCAAAGGATCTCCTGTGGCACAATACTCTTCAGACTTCACCAGGGACATCTTCATCAAGAAGATCCACTCGCATAATGACTATTGGCGCGATGTCCCGTTGTTTACTGCACTTAGCTATGGCGCACAATCCGTAGAGGCAGATGTCTGGCATTTCTATGATGATGATCAATTGTACGTTGGTCATCACGAAGCTGCTTTGGGTCCCCAAAGAACACTTTCATCAGCCTATATTGACCCCTTGGTCAATATCTTGACACGGGCAAATCCAAAGAATGCTTTCACTGTGAATGAAACAAGACCGAATGGTGTATTTGATACAGATCCGCATGCTACTCTCTATTTATTCATCGATGTCAAGACTGAGAGTAAATTGTGCTGGCAATATGTTGAAAAGGCTTTGGAGCCGTTGAAGGACAACGATTGGTTGTCATATTACAATGGGACGGCGGTCGTCCAGAGACCCATTACGGTGATTGGCACAGGTAATACACCATATGAGTATGTCAAGTCCTTGAAGACCAGATATTTCTTTAATGACGGTCCTTTGACACTTTTGAATGAAGACACACCGGTAACTTTGAACCCAATTGCCTCAGCGTCTTTGAGAGCCATTGTTGGCATGGATCTGGATGACATTGCAATCACAGGCTTGAACGATGAGCAATACGCTAAGTTGAACAGTACTGTTGCTAAGGCACATGAGATGGGCATCCAGTCACGTGTTTGGGGTGTTTCTTGGCGGCCTGTTGAAAAGAGAAACAACTTGTGGAGGCAAATCTTGAGCTCTGGTTCAGATTTCCTCAACGCTGATGACTTGAAATTCGCTTCAGAGTTCTACTAGATACATCAATGACATCATGATTATGTCGTTAAATTCTGTCTAATACTGTTCCAAGTCCTTCTGTTTCATTTCATACTGAACCCATGTAGCTTGACAATTTTGACCATTGAGATTGTCATAATGAGAGAATTTACCAGGCTCACATCTGCCATGGCATTTATCACTTTGCGGACAATTGAAGTAAGGAAAATGTTCATAGCCGATGTCTCTAAACCAATGGATCTTAGACTTGTCTGCAAATAGTCCCAGCCCAATACTATGCACTGGGGCATCGCCCCATCTTTCATAGTAGAATCCACCAGCTTTATCCAAAAATTCCACCCATTTCGAATAAGCTTCACCTCTGAAGAAGTTCATATCACCAATTTCAAAATTACTCCAAAAATGGCAAGTGGAATAACCCTTTGCCGTTTCAAAATTTTGTGGATTTTGTAGATTCTCTCTTAACCAAGTAGTTGTAGCGTTTGGATGTAAATAATTTGGGTTCTGGATCAAAAACTCCATTGTCTTTGGCCATAATGTTCTCACTGAGTCTGGAGAATCGTATAGATTAAGCACAAATCCATAAACTTTATCGTTGACTTCCATGAATTTGAAGGCATCGTAGGAAATGTCGCAGAAATACTTCACTTTAGGCTCCAATCTCCAATAGTATCTAAACTGCTGCATTCTCGGGTGGCTATAGAATCCTCTAGAGTAATAGCGACACATGTTATGGTATGATAGCTTTCTTGCATATCCAACTCCCTTCTCGTGCAAGTGCTTGATACCTTCTTCCTCTTTCTCCAAGTCAATATCGGTAGGTCTTTCCCAATCTTCTGGGGCAACACGTTCAAAAAAACAATCCGATTCTGTTGCGGCTCTGATTCTCTCCATGAACTTGTCAGTGAATGGCTTGTCATTTAGGAAGACATAAGGATAATGGAATTTTTTATTGAAGTTTGCCTCAATCTGATCGATCGTTTCCAAGATTCCCTTCAATTCAGAGTTTCTCACCAATGACACAAAAGTAGCATTGGCTCTGGCGTCTTCCTTTCTCGGGAGAATAAAACCCTTTGGCTCATCGATCTTTTTGGATAAGACTTTTGAGATATATCTCCTGTTCTTTGCCAATGCCTTACTTGGATGTATCGAATCCGGTTCAAATGCGGGTGTCATCAAAGAACGAATTTCTGCAGGTACTGTGATGGCGGTCGTTATCGACTCAACACCTTCAGCAATGTCCCCAACAACAGAGGATGTATAGTTCTTCACCATGTCTTGATAGAACAACACGATGTCTTTGATACCTTGCGTCGTGGCACTGTCTGTAGGAACAATCTCCGTATGTATTAGCGTAACAATGATCACCACTGTGAACACCACCAGAAGCAGAAGCTTCTTCAGCCCCTTTGTGAGCATCGGGGTCATCTTTATTCCACCACTTTCAAAGAATTTCCACCACGCTTGAGTTATTGTTCAAACGTCCATTGCGGCAACCTCTCTAATGGCCCCAAGCCTCCAGATTTCTTTCACAGAGCAGTGCCCCCAATTCGATTCTTAAAAGAGGTGTTTATTTTGGTTTTCTTTACCAATGGGGTGGTGTTAACTACGGTGATCAAACATGAAGAGGTCATCATAAAGTGCTTTGAACTGGAGAACTAAAAAAGAGTATCATTTAACAAGGGACATAAGCAGTTTCAATTCAACAGGCTGGCCAAGCTGGGAACCTTATTTGATGGTACCTGGAGTTCTCTCTGCTCAGTATATGGCTGGAGAGAAGGAAGGGTTGGTTTCAGTTGCGCGGGCTGGTATATGCTGGGCACCGGAGTAGGTAATGTGTAGTGCTGTGGAGGTGGAGGATGGTGTTGGTAGTGGAAGTGAAGGTGTGGTTGATGGTGTTGCTGCTGTGGTAAAGGTTGCGGCTGTGGATGTTGATGCTGATGTAGATGCTGATGCTGATGCTCTTGCTGTTGTTGTTGTTGTTGTTGTTGTTGTTGTTGTTGTTGTTGTTGTTGTTGTTGTTGTGGCTGTAGTGGCTGTAGTGGCTGTGGTGGGATATTTGGGATGTGTTGTATGTGTCGTATGTGTTGTATGTGTTGTGGTACCTGTTGAGCCTGCGTTTGGTTCCGCAAGGAGAGGAAACTCTGAGCAATCGCATGTTCATCTGTAGAACCGCTTACTGGACTCTTTGGACTTGAGCTTGACTTTGGACTTGCGCTTGTTGTTGTTGGTAGCTTTAACGCCTGTTTGGAACGGCAATGTGGACAAGTGCCCTTCTTACCAAAACGTCTAGGGACATAGCGGTACCCTGGGTACTTCTCAGCATGGCGTTTTTTCTCCTTTTCAGCTAACTCATTCCAGTATTCCTTCTCGTCGGGTGACAGATCTCTCCAACGGCGGCCCAACTCTCTCGACACATCAGGGTTCGTCTTGATAACATTCCCTTCATCCAACACACTCTGGTGATGTTGCTGACGGAACAAGATGAAAGCGTTGCGTGGCCTTGGAATATGTGTACCATCCTGCTTACAAGTACACTTCTGTGGTCTCTTTGGCACTGTCTTTTTGGACGTTGGTAACGCATTTGCCAATGACGATTCAGTCTCACCCTTGACTGCTGATGTCGAAAAGGGCCCAGTCATGAGATGAGCCAACGATGGCAGTGTGGGTTTTTTATCAAATGAGTTCATTTATGCATTGGCCTCTGGGCGGTAAATCTCTTAACGCTGATGTGGGCAATTCTCTGCGTGTTACTTTCACTGACTTTATATATCAGCCCCCTCGTAGCCTTTTTTGATACGATTTGGATTTTGGCCAAAACATCATACATGGGGCATATATGCGAGGTGGTGCGTGTGTACATAATGACGCATGCGCCGAAAAGAAACTGTACAACCGTAATTGGGACATTTATAGGACAAAGGGAGACAAAAAGCAAATATATCGTAGACCTGGCTTCGTATATGCTGCATCTGTGTAATCGATAAGACTGGGGGGCAAACCGGCTGTCCACTCTATCAGTGTAGAGGTGTGTTCATTGACTTCACTGTTCACTTGTTTGTAAAACACGTGGTTGCCCTACGCTGGATAAGAGCACAAGAGTGGTTTTATATCCCCGAGACACAATAAGATAATATGCCCCTCCAACCCACAGCTCACCCAGTATACCCACATGTTGATCTGGACACTGCACATTTTTCATTGGGAGTGATGCATATACATACGGTCACAACAGCTATCAAAAGCACAGCGTGATAATTTAAGTGGCATCGTGACAGCGGTATGGAGAACTCATGAACTCATCTATGATGATTTGGATAGCAAACGGTTTAAACTTCAAGGTTTCTAACGGTGCGGTCTAAGCAATCTCGAACATGTTATCCTGAGAGCTCAACAACATTACTGTTGCGCCTAGAGCAATAGAGAAATATCTTATTTGTGCGATCCTTGTATCGATTTTGATAGAAGACTTGCGATTACACACGGATAAAGGTCTAGATCAACAATCAAAATCCGACGCAAAGATTATTTGAATGTGGAATGATCTATATTGAACACATTGTTCATGTGTCAGGTGTGCGCACTGGACATAGACGCTACCTTGCGGGCCGTGTGGCAGAGCAATCAAGTGCACATCAATCACATACCTTTAATCTGGATCCTGCGAACAATAGAAAGAATATGTCCATGGGTATGGACAGCGTTATCAACTGGGCATACTTGCGTTGGCTACATTAGATGCCTTGGTAAAAATGAGGCAAAAGTTCCAACAACAGCCGCGACGAGAGCTCCTGAATTTTTCCACAAACCTAAATAAGCAAATTCCCCTATTCATGAGAAGTACGTCGTAAGAACACCAACGGACGGAGTTATAATGTGTAATAGCTTAGTTGGAACAAGTATGATGAAAAAAAGTAAAGACGGACAATATCCTTCCACTCTTGGGACATGCTTGCTTCGGATGCGTCTCTCGGAGATTGACGCTGGGGCTCATCGCTAGCGAAATAAAAAGAAACAAGTGGGGCGGGCATGATACATAACATTCACTGAAACAACGTCGAAGTATCCAACAACTCCTTGGGCGTTCTCGGGGTTAACGCTAGCGCTATCAGATCCTACCAGATTTAGGGATTCATTCAACATCTTGCATGATCTGCAACAGCTTTGAGATCATTCTGGCGTTCATTTCAGTGCTTTCTGTTTATTTACTTCGTACCTAAGATGAAAGAATGCTTAACCTGGGGCGAGTACACTCCATGTTATAACTTATGATTTTCGAGTTTGGTGACCAAATATCTCTTAGAGTTCCATCTATAGCAAGTCTCCCCATAAGTATAACCTTATTGAATAGTTCACAGTCTCACATTTACCAGGACGCTGTGTAAATCTCGCCACTAACAAAGTTTCCTTGAGATCAACGAACATCATATACGTCGACAAAAGAAACACAAGAAAGGGTTTGAGGGTATATGGTACAATTTGCTGTTTCATGTTTCTACTTTTGACCTTATCTAAATAGATATAGGTCATGATAATCCGACCTTCCACTTGCTTCGCCTCTTTGGTGGTGTTGATTGTGAATGTGGTACCTTCTATTGTCCGTCATAGAAAATGTATTGTTATGCATCGGAGCTACAGCCTTACACTCATGGGTATTGGGATAAAAAGAAAAGAAACACGCATGGGCGTGCATGATATTCTTCTGCTATGCACGATCTCTGGTGGTGTCTGTTATACGAAGAGTAAAGACATCAAGATGCCCATTCAACTAATTCACTTCTCTTTCGAAGCTGTTATACAATTTATACAATTCATACAATTTATACAATTCATACGATTTATACAAGTCACATACTAACTTATTATCCTTAGAGGCTTCTGATTGGCTGCATATTCAGTGACTGAAAAGCTCTTAGATGTATTCATGTTCCCCCACTTGAACGTATCCTACAGAGCTCAGGACTTCTCATCATGGTGCAATTTTCCAATCTCTTTCTCCGTATATTTTGGATAGATCAGTAGCTGTGAAATGTAGATATGATCATTCGATGGTAATTGTAGCATGTAATTGAAATCTATGCACTACTGGAATTGTCGCCGGTCATGCGCCAGCTCTAGATCTTTCTGATCCTAAGTGGTTGAGGTTTTCCCAAAAGCTCACTACCATAGTAATAGATTAACACTGGCAGCCTGAATTTTTTCATCATCACTTGAAAACAGTAAGGGCTTGAGAGCTGCTATTGAATATATCTTTGGAATCTGGGTCATAGAGTGGTTTCGCCGATAATATTGCTCGGATTCTGGGTCAACTATTCTGGAATCCCGGGCCATCTTGACTTTTATCCTAGATATTCCACAAATAGATTTCCAAAGCGATCAAAGTTGAAGCTCTATAACAATTTATAACAATGGCGGTATATTTTATCCACTAAAACTTCCCAGTCTCATTTCAATTATGGAAGCATCAGTTTTTTTTTGATATTAAGAGTAATGTCCAGAAGATTTAGGAACATGACTGCAACTGTAAATCTCTATCGGAAAATTACTTATCAGCCGTGTGTCGGAACAATTACATAAAGAAGGGGCTGTGATGAGAACAAGGAGGCACGTCGCTCGAGCAGTGGACATGGTGCCAGCCGAAATCTCAACAAGAGGAGCTAGATTCTTGAATTTACCGCTAATAATATGATCGTGAAGAGTTCAGCTTCAGGGTCTTTTGCGGTCGGCGAAATATTAGGTAACACTGACTCACAAGACATTTCAATTCAAAGTTCAACTCTGACGCTGCGCCAAGCCCCAATTTGAGGCCGTCTCCCCGGATATCATCTCATCTCATCTAGCTGCGGTCAAGGACCTGGATTCTATTTGTGTCATGATAGGCCGAATTATTATATCATATTCGACACGCTGATAAATAGTATCTATAAGTATTTGTGTGATTTGTGTGATTATACATACTCTGAGTCTAGAACTCATCTAGTTGTATGTGAACTTACATATATACACCACGACACTCATTTCAAGGTTCCTTATCGAAAAGATGGCGCAACATATTCCGTAATCCCGACACAACCGTGAAACCTCATAGGGTTATTCAAAAGGCGTTATCTTACTGTGAAAGTTGCATACATATTTGATCGGTGAAGAGGGGACCTCTATAGTTTTATCTTTTTTTATTAGCATGCGAGAGAAGGCCAGGTTTTCTCAAACCCTCAACGGCTGATGGAACCCTAAGGTCATCATACAGTTGTACAAGAAGTTCGAACTTGGGACATGTCATGACGTGTGCCCGTTGACGTGTGAGATGTGACATATCCCCGAAAACGGACAATAGGTAAGCGGGACCACAATTCAGGAACGCCTTTACTTTGCAAATACTCTACATACATACTTCTATGCGGTTAATAAGAGGTTCTAAGATCCAGACATATTTCATAACGCGATCCAGTGCCTGACGACTTTAATATGCCTTATAAATTGCTACATTCACTAGAAAAGGCACATGTCCTTCTTTTCTTTATCTTGATGCGCAGTCTGAAAATTGGTAGGGCACCACTTCTTATTCTTGGGGTATGAAGGATAGTTAGACAATCGTAGCACATGCTCCAAATGAATATATCCAATACCACAGCCCCTGATAGTAATTGTTAGTTCTTCGAACAGGATGACAATTCTATTCTCTCTGAAGTACATTGAGCGATCAAAGCGCTCATGTTCCAAATATTTCCAAACTCTTATCACTTGTAATCAGAGTTGGTTCATTTGGTTTTAAGTTTGCTGTTCTTCGGAATTCCAAAAGATTTCAAGGTACCAGCTTACAGGTTACTGCAAACATTTACTGGTAGGAAATTGATTATGCACCGTGTTATATATAGGGCAACTACGTTTCAACTTGAAATAAAGACTGGCCAAAGGCTCAGAGCATGAACGTAATTTGTGGAGCTCTTAGCTTCCTCATAATTATCAGGCTATTTCTATCTACCAGGACTCAGTTGACAGATATATCATGACAGGCATGGTTTGTGCAATGCCCACGCCCCCTACCTCTGGTCATGGATGATAAATTCTCTTCAAGCTTAGGCATCAACTGATCGGTTCTACATGCTCATCGAGCTGAAGGACCCTTGTGCTGTGACCTATCAAACTACCTTTGTATTAATGCGATTATTCTTCGCCACAGAAATTTCTATGATCCTTCCGTTGGCGGAACTATGTTGCAATTCTTGCCATGAGAAAGAGAGATGACCAAGAATATACGGCCCATCGACAATGTAGGAAAGATATAGCCGATGCATCTCTTTATTGACGAACTACGAAGGACATATCACTACCATTTTTGCTGAGTCCAAATTTCGGATTTCCATCTGGTTCGAAAAGGGAGCCAGAACAACTCTTTTTATACGGTTGCGAAATGGAGGATTGAATTTCACTGCAGGCAGTTACCATGATCCTGGAGCAGAGCAAACTCGCGGATGTTTGTGTATGACATTCTTAAATTATGAGACTAGTTCGCTATAATCGCATAATGGATCCGCCCTCTGCACACCTCTATAGTCGTTGTATGGTTTTTTGCAACAATCCCTGTCATAATGGATATCGGAGTTCATAATGGATATCGGAGTTTAACACATTCAATTACACTTTTAGAAGAAGCGGTATACTCTCCATACCATGTCTATCCTTAAGGCTTAAACAACATTGAACTGCGGAATGTGACAATAATTATACAAACTTGAATTATGTTACCTGTATTTACGAGATTACAAATTTCCAAAAGGTTGGAAACTGGGGAAAATATGAGACACTCGAATTGAGAACTGGAAGGGTCAAGAGTTAGCTTGTAGAGAGGTCACTCAGTCTTAAATGAAAGATAAAAGATCACTTTACTTCTAATCTACTTAATATTGACCGGCTAGGTGCTTTTGCTTTTTGCTTTTACTTTTGAAAGAGTTTCTTACTATACTTGTGGATGAAGAGTATATGCGTGTCCTTTCTTCAACCGTTGAGATGACTCAAATCACGAATCATCTCCCCACAGCCCTTTACTCGAGCCTTTTGCAGGCGGCTGTTGAATGCTAATGCTACCTACTACATGGACAAACATTCTCATAGGATAGATAACACGAAAGAGATTTGTGGGTGCCGATTCTATAGGAACTTCGAATCATTCAGATCTTTCACTATTAAAAAGCTTCCTAATTAAGTGTTTAGTCCCACTCCTGTCTTCAAAACTTACTCCGTGATCTAACTTATACTCCAAAGCTTTTTGGTCTATATCTCATACATCGACGCCTACTATATCTAGATCCAGATACTCCTTATTATAGATAAGACAGAGTTGTCAAGTCCTCTTTGTCAATAAAAAATGGTTGGAACTCGATATGTATGAAGTTCTTTGAGATGGGCCATTCTTGGAAGGAAGATTTCCCAAGGTTAGGGGGTTTAAGGATCTCTCTTACTTGTTCTGGTCATAAGAATAACACCTGTTGGATTTGCGTGACAAGGCTATTCTTAAAAGATGTATCAAAAGCGCTGACGGCCGTGGCAATCAATTACCACGACCAATCTATAGGTTTATCACTGAATGCAGTTCTTTTGAGCTGATTGAGTGAAAAGAAAAGACTACAAGAAGCTACGTGAAGTGAAGTCAATAAAGCGAATATATTGAAGGCTTTTAACTAGTCAATTGTTATGTTTCATATATAGCTTATTCCCTTTTTTGATCTTGTCTATTATTTGTAGAGAGGCCTTTTTAACCAGACTCATCAAAATTCTCCAAAAAAATAAAGCAATAAATGCCTGCATTTTGGAGTGTTCATAATAGACTAATATGATATCAATCGCCGAAACATTTAAAATCGTTCTATTCTTACATAAACCATTCCCCTTATGATCAAGACGTTGTCAACTTGACACATAGTGATATCTGTGGAACTCCGCAATTGCTCTTTACAGCAGTAATTCTGGGTGAAATCATCAACGGTCCGGAGATAAGGAAATTGCATACTGTGCTTGAAGTTTATGTGGTGTGATTGGCATAGCAAGCACGTTATCCGCATTATGCTGTCATATTTGTCCCAGCTTATGATAGGATGTGATGCATATGCATGAATTACGCATCTTTTTCATTGCGTATATGGTGTCCTACCTGCGTTCGATACGAAGAACAGTAGAGCTGGTGAGAAAACATTTCATCAGTCTCACGAAAAACTTGTTTACTAGAACAATAAGTTCCTGTTTGTTCAAATCGAACAACGAAGGTGGAGCGGGGGCGGGGGCGGGGAGAGTTCATAGATTATGACAATTAATCATTTGTCAGACTTCATTGAGAGATGGCACAAATGAGGTTTTAGAAGAGGAAGCTTAGGAACGTGAAATAAACACTGAAAGTAGACATACAATGATTTCACTATTCACTTTTTCTAAGCAACTTAGATCCTAGCCCCTAGGACCCTTGCATCGAGAAATCATGCATTCACGACAGATATTTCTAGAACTTACGATGAACCAAAGAAATTGATAGAAATTGATAGAAATTGCCAATTTGCACTCGTAAAGCACGACCATAAGGGGTTCTGGGTGCAATCTTAATCCTGAAAGGCAGGGGTATATTGTACATCAGAATAGGTTCTAAGGAATATTGTTGATTATTTTGATAGTCGCGTCCGACTATTGCTGCTGATTTGAAATCGTAACTTAAAGATGGTTCTTTTCAAACGGACTTACGAGAGTTCAGATATTGTTTTTTGATAGCTGGTCGCCTCTCTAATGTTATTGACATCCCCTTGCAGTTCTAATGCTCAATAGTTCTAGTGCTCAATGGTGGTCCCAAAGTGATCGATTTCTGATCATTAACCAATATTTTAGTTCCATAGCCTTTGTCTTATAAAACATGGTTGAAACAAATAACTATGAAGATTCAAGGACACCCTAGAGACTAACTACCACCAATAGAACAGCTGAGCTCGCAAGCTCTAACTCCTAGCACTCGACTTCAATCGAAGCTGTCTCTTTGGTAAGTTTTATGTTTCCATAGCAACGTTCAGCGCCTAAAAAAAAGCCTTTGTTTTGGTTTGTGTGCAACAGCGTAGACGCGAAATTTTTCGGTATGGCGCGTCTTCGGGCAGTTGGCCAATCAGAGCTAAGGAATGTGAAAAATTGTTGTGGTAACGGCCCACCCAATAAGGTTTGGCAACAAAGCGCCTCAAAAGAGAAGTAAACAAAAGAATTTGATCGCGTGCTATCTAAAAGCTCTGTTTTGTGGGTAAAAGGAAAAGAGAGATGCTGTGTGTATGATTTAGACAATAGAGTACCACTATTTGCTGCCTTCCAATACACTTCCAGGCCTCAAGGTTGAGATGCACAGCACTTCTTGTGGCCGCTTTTGTATACAGTGATGGCCGAATCGGGGTACAAGTCTTGGTTTGTGCAACATATTCCTGCAATCTTTTGCGGATTTTGAGCCTTCCGAGCTCTTAACTATGGGACACCACATAACCACGTTGTTTATGTTTGCCCCGATCCGGAATGTTAATGCACCTTTCGGCAGTTATCATGCGCAGCCCGCTGCACTTTTCTTCGAATGAACTTTCTCGACAACTTGCCTCGATCTCCCAGTCAGCTTACTCCCTGTTTTTCTTTCTTCTTTCTCTCTCATCTCCTCTGTTGTCCTGGTACTCCAACAACCAACCGAACCTACAAAACACTCCAGTCATTCCTTTTATCTTTTCAGAGTGTCAAAAACAACAAGGTCAACAACACGGACATATATCGTCTCCACTCTCTTACTTTGTTTAGAAGACTCTCACCATAATCCATTCGTTTTATAAAGTTCAAGGAAAGAAAACAAACACGTTAACAACTCACAATGCTCTTCAAGAAAGCTCTTATTCCACTTGCTTTGGTTTCCTATGCTGTCGCTGAGGATACTACTACTTACACCTCCACTATTGTCACCACGTACACCCTTTTGACACCGGAGGAATCTGCCCAATTGAAGGCCGTTCAAGAGTCATCCGTCTCTGCTGCCTCAGCCTCAGCTTCTGCTTCTGCTGTTAGTATTGCCAGTGTTGCTCGCGCTGCCTCCATCGCCAGTGCTGAGAGTATTGCTTCAGCTTCTTCAGCTGCTCTTGAGGCCTCTCTTAAGGCTCAGTCCTCTGCGTCAGCTGCCTCTGTTGCCTCTATTGCATATGCTGCATCTGAGGTTTCTGTCGCTTCTGTCGCTTCTGTCGCTTCTGTCGCTTCTGTTGCTTCTGTTGCTTCTGTTGCCTCCGCTCAATCTCAAGCATCAGCCTCTTCTGCTTCTGCATACGCTGCTTATGAGGCTTCCCTTTCAGCAGCTTCGAGTGCCTCAGCTGCCTCAGAAGCTTCAGTTAAGTCAGCTGCCTCTGTCGAATCTGCCATCTCAGCTTCTTCCCTTTCAGCTTACGAGGCTTCTGTCTCAAGTGTTTCAGCTCTTGCCTCTCTCTCTTCTGCCTCTTCCGCATCTCTTTCAAGAGCTAACGGTCTTTTGGCTATTGCTTCCGATGCTTCCAACACCACCACTTCCCACAATGTCACATCGTCTCACAGTTCAACAACTGTGGTGTCTGCCACTTTGACCTCTTTATCCTCCACTGCTTCCGCTGCCTCTTCTTCATCCTCAAAGGGTTTGGCTGCTATGCATGAGATCCCAACTGCTCTGACCGTTGGTGTCATGGGGTTGATTGTTGGTGCTCTGCTCTGAGAATCTACAGTACTTATATGGAGAACTCTAAGTGGAAAGAACTCTATTATAGTGGCCGTTCAATCGCAGCGTGCTTATTTGATCTATTGTTTTTTATACCCTCTTGCCTTTGCCATTTTTTTACGAATGCTATCCTTACCATTCTCATCAAGTCCAGAGGTATTCTTTAATTACCCATTCCTTACCGAATATTTCTTTTTCCTATTGATCGAGGTATGTGACAACCTGCCATTTGAATGATCTCCTATACGACTTCCCTTTTGTATTTGCTTTCGGCTGCTTTTTTATGATTACTTTGATTTTACATAGCGTTTTTTTTACATCAATGGACTTTATGCGAGGATCATATGTAGGGTGGGCTACTTTTCTTATCAAATAGTAATGCATTCAAGAAACTCTTCTTAAGATCTGTTGATCACCTGTTGATCAATCACAGCAGAGTAGATATGATTACGAGAACCTTTACCAACATCCACCCAGCGGCCTAATCTATGTTCTTTAGACATGGCAGCGAGAACCCTGAGACTCTCTTTACCATGTGCACCACTCTCAGCGACATCGATTCTCGTCACGATGCCCTTAGCGTTCGGTAATTCACCCAAGAGAGTAAAAGATCTTAAGTTATCTTCAAGTTTCCACACATTGATAGAACCGTTCCAAGAACCCGAGAAGAACACATTGGAATATGGTACGGCATGGATAGCAGTGATCCAATATGGCTGGGCCTCTGGAACTTGTTGTGCTCTCAATTCGGGAACTTGTTCAGCGGATGCTTCTTCAGGGGAGATAGTTGGTAGTATTCCGTGTGCATAGTGTTGGATGAAGATTGGTTTCTTCTTTGCAAGAGACCACAACGATATGCTACCGTTATCCGATCCTGTGACGAAATAGGTGTCATCAATCATGGCAACACAATCAATACTGCCTTCAGCAAAGAATTTCTCCTCAGGATCATTTTCTACGTCCATTTCTTCTTCAGATCTCTTCTTCTTCTTCTTTTTCTCATTCTCACCACCTCTAAATGTCAATCTCGTTTCATCTGCAATCTTCCACAACATGGCACAACGGTCTCTAGAGCCAACAGTGACACAACGCTCTTGTCCCAAGGCCGAGATATCCACCACGGTATCCTGATGACCATAAAGGATTTCCAACTGTGCGAACTGATTTATGCTATACGTTCTCACTTTCAAATCGGCACATGCAGCATAGAGTTGATCAGAACCACGACGGAACACTAATCCCATGATTTCACCACGACGGTCACGAGTCTCCAACACCCTTTGGCATGCAAGAGACTCTGTACTCCAAATGACGATTCTCTTGTCTCTACCACCAGTGACGACAAATCTGCCATCTGGACTAGCAGCAACGGTCAAGATCTCATCAGCATGCCCGTTCTTAGAAGGATCTTTATCAATTTCTGTGAATTTCTTACCACCTTTAACGTGTTTCAATCTTAATGGCTTCTTTTTAAAGTCTCTGATATCCCATTTTATAAGCTCAACGTCCTTGGAGATAGTGTATGCATACGGGAATCGCACAGATAGCCCAGTTAATGATTTGGATCCGAGTCTTGACACGGTTGGTTTCACATCGGAGAGAAGCAAGTTATCTGCTAGGAATCTATAAACATGACCTTTGGTCTCTGCGACATCCTCTTTCAATCTCCGAGAAATGATCTCATCATCCAAATCCTTAGCATCAAAGTCGAAATCTCCAACTTCCTGCTTCAGGTTCTCCAAGTATTGCTTTGCCAGACGACGACGCTTATCAGCGGCGCTCTCCTGTGCAAATTCCTCCTCACTGTCCAATACGCCTTCTTCTTCTTCGTCTTCGGCTTCATTGTAGGAAACATTACCTTGTTCGTCTTCTGACCCACTAATACCAGAGATCTCTTCATCGGAGGGCTCCTGACGGGTCTTCTTCGACTTATGAACAGTGGACGTCGCTCTGCTATCTCTATTTCTCTTCCTCTTCTTGCTCGGGTCAGCAAGGAACGGATCACCGGCCATGGTTTCTCTCTGTATTCTTGCTGTTCTCTGTCTTCCTCGTTTGTTCTTGTATGCTGAAGTTTTTTTTTCAAAAGGGCCGATGAGGCGTTACGGGCAACACTGTGGGTGACGGATGGACTTTGGAAGGGGAAGGGATGATCTCATGAACTTCCTGAGAGATCATAGAGGCTATTACAACTAGGATATGTACTTTACAGATCACATAGTCTATTTGTCGTTTTCTTTGTGGTTCACTGGCATCTCAGACGCCAGAGACCGCGTTCAACATGAAAAACATGATCACAGTTAGAGACTATCCTTCTTGGATTCCTTCAAGATCTGAATAGCTGTTGGTTCATCACCGATAATCGAGTAGATACCTAGTACATCAACAATTTCCTTGTAAGTGGCATCGCTCGACCGTATACCCCTGAGGTGCTCATCAAGCACACCTTTGAACTCATATCTTAGGATATTTATGGTATCAAACTTGTGGGCTACAAACTGATAGTTTGGAAGTGACGTGATAATCTCGTGGACTGTGAGGTATAGCGATGTCAGTTGTTTCAACACTTCGATCTGTATGCTGGTGGGACAGTTAGTACTCTAGGTCCATTATGATGATAGCGTGACTCATACCTTTCCTTATTTTGGTTTAGTAAGAGTTCAAACTTTTCAATAAAGCTATCCAGCAAAAGCATATTCTGTGCATGATGCTGTCAGTCTGTTAGTCTCATTATAAATGTAGATCATAATATGTAGACACTCACCTTCAACTCTTGAAGCTGCTTAAGGTTGTCAAGTGATTGTTTCACATATTCCTGAGACTCATCAAGTCTCTTGTTCTCATCCATAAGCTTCTTTCTGTACTTGGACACATCCAATCTCAATCTATCAACCAATCCTTCACCGCCTTCTAACGTCTTACCCAAGTTGATAAAGTCAAAATAGTCATTGTTGACCATATCATACAATTCCTGGTCGAGTTCCTTTAGCAAGGAGGTTAACTCCACCTGCAAATCATCCAATTGCGTGTATCTGAAGTGATCGTGCAGGAACTTATCAACATTAAACTTCACTTTTTCTATGTTGATGATGGACTGTGTTGGGTTCTCAGGGTCTATATTCAGATCTTTCAAAAAGGTTTCTCTCGTCGATTTCTGAGGGAACAGGAATTCCTCATCTGGCAGATCAAATTCATCCATTGCTTATATTCAGTAAAAGGCCAATAAGACTTCAATCAGCAGCTAAAAGGAGAAAGATATGTGTCCAAAAGTCCAAGAGACTTCAGAACGAGTTCCGACCTGAAAACGAGTTCGCGAACTCTTCGAGTACGCGACGCGTCAGTTTTCAAGGCCTTTTGAACAGTTTGAAGAGATTAACGCAGTAAAGGGGAGGGTTTAGACGAGGATTAAAGGATGGTCCAGCTAGGAATAACGAACGTGTTCTCCACTGGTGGTAATACGCTCGCTGGATTCACGAAGAATGGTGATAAGCTCCTCGTTGCAGGCTCTCATGGTGTGATCAGAGTCTACAAAACTGGTCATGATGACGTTGAACCAGATACTCTGGACATATTGGATGAGATCTCTGACCTTGCCATTGCTGGAGATGATAAATTTGCTGTGTCATCGAAAGATGGAGAAGTTGAGTTGTATTCCATCGATGAGAAGAAGAGTCTAGGGAAAGTTGTTAGAAGTGCATTGCCTATCAGGGGAATTTGCTTTACGCATAATGATTCTAAGATCGTTGCCGCTGGTGATGACGATGAGGTACAAATTGCGGATCTGAGAGATATCAGCAAAATCATCAAGTTCAAATCCGGTGACCAAGTACATGATGTATCATATAACAAGACGAGAGACCTTCTCTCTTTATCGTTATCCAACGGTGAGATCAAGATATTCTCTCTGTCTTCGGAAGACCCCAAATTGGTCGCTTCAATCAAAGATGAGATCGCATCGCTGATTTACCAAGACGACGACGAATTCGCAGATGATAACGTCTCAACTGTTAAGGTTCAATGGCATCCATCAGGGACGCTCTTTGCGGTACCTTCACAGAATAGAACCATCAAGGTCTTTGACAGTGATGATGACTATGCCCAATCCTGTTCATTTGTAAGGCTACATGAGAAACCAATTACTGCTTTGGAATGGTGCCCTAGCGGTAACTTTATCGCATCTGCTGATTCATCTAATAGATTGATCATTTGGGATGCTGAATCTAGGAAACCAGTTGTTGACGAAAGCTTATCAAATAAAGTATTCAACTTGTCTTGGTCCAGGGGCTTAGATAATAAATATGATCTTGTGGCCGGTTCTGAGAATGGTGATATCTTCCATTTTAGGGACATTGTGGAAGAGAAAAAGGTGGAACAAGGCGACGCTTCAGTATTGGATCAAATATTAGCCGAGGACGCAGACGAGGACATTTCTGAGAATGAAGACGGTGAGGCCGATGATATCAACCTTTTCAGTGAAGCATCTCAAGATGGTGCTGATATTGGCGAAGACCTTAGAGATTTTGTGGATGACGATGGATTTATCGATGAGGATGAACCGGATGGATATGCTATCCCAAAGAAAAGACCTGCTCCTCGCGAGGATGATGACCGTGATGTGCCCTCAAGACCAACAAAAAGCTCTGGAACAAGAGTAGCATTTGGTTCAAATGCTAAAAAGTTCACTTTAAAGCCATATAGTCCTGGTTGCACACCATATATCGGTGATAGAAGGTACCTAACCATAAATTCTGTTGGTTATGTCTCTTCTGTGAAGCAAGAAACTCACCACTCTATCACCGTTTCATTCTTTGATACATCCATGAATAGAGAATACCATTTTGATGATCTGCATGGATATGATGTTGCATCATTGAGCAAGGAAGGATTACTCCTTGGTTTCTCCGGCAAGCCAAAGGAAGAGAGCAGGATCCTCTATAGGCCACATGATAATATCGCTGATTCCTGGGAAAAGATCATTCCAACCAAGGAGAAGGAAATTGTGACATCTGTCTCGTTAAGTGATTCTATTATCTTGGTGAGTACATCTTCAGGGTACATGAGAAGCTTTTCTTTGTTCGGTATCCCACAATCCATTCAGAAGACATCGCCGATTGTTGCATCGGCCACCAATACAAACTATATCTTCACTGTGTCACTGTCAAATCAGCATCAACTGATTTACAACCTACAAGATCTTGAGGGTAGATTTCTTCAAAGAGATTTAGTATTGCCAATGGAATTTAGCCCGGATGTCGATCTCTTTAGAGGTGTCTTCTTCAGCACATATGGTGATCCGATCATCGTGGATAATGACGGTGTCGTTCTTGTCTTAGCAAGATGGCGTAGCCCACTCCAAGCGAGATGGGTCCCATTGTTAGAGTCGGATGTTAGAGTTAGAGAAGTTGGTGGTAAAGGTGATTTGAAAGTGTGGCCATTAGGGCTACATGCTGACAACTTGAGCTGTATCATTATCAGAGGGTCCGTCTATCCAAACTACCCATTACCATTACCATCTGAGATGGAGGTTCGAATCCCCTTGGGTAAAGAGACTGTGGATGATGCTGAAGATCCTGAAGAAGAGCTCGTTAGAGCAAAGACGATGGGTGAACTTTTGGGTGAGACACTCTCCAACGAAGGTGAAATATTTGACGGTGATGAGGACAGAGTAGAGGGATACGCAATATCTTTCGATAGAGCGTTGCTAAAGCTCTTTGTTCAAGCATGTTCTGAAGAGAAGAATGCTAAAGCATGGAAATTGGCACAAGATCTCAAACAGGACAAAGCCCTGGAAGCTGCTGCAAAAGTTGCTGAGCGTGTTGGTCTCGTTGCTCTTGTCAACCGTGTGAACAAGCTGCGAGAGCAGAGGATGGGCCAGGAGTTAGAATAAAGAGATTTTAACGATTTTTAAGTCACTCTCTTCATTGTAGACCTCTGTCATTCGTATCGGGTCAACAATCCTCATACAGAAATATCAACGAAGAAACGAACGATAAAGTTAACGATTGAAGGATTCATCGAGAGACCGAAAATGACTCTCAGGACAGCCATACCACTTATTGTTGCACATATCAGGTTCGCATTCCCACAGAATTCTATTGCAGACCTCCGATGGATTCAATCGCAGCTCAACAGACACTATGGCAATATAATCCATTGGAGAGATCACATCTCAGATGCCACATACATACATCCATTGGGTAGGTCAATGGCGGTGTTCCAAGTTCCTGTACAGCCTGGTGATACAGAGCAAGTTCAGAGAAGGAAGATCCAGTCTCTTCAGGAAGAGCTACAGCGTATTGTGGGGATATTGAAGCCCAGAGACTACAAAAGAGTCCAGGCCGGTGAATGGGAAGTGCCCATTGACAAGAACATAACTATCCTTGAGCACGACAGAATGGGAAACCCACTGACTGAAGAGGTTGAAGTTGATCTTCCTGATGGATTGAACCCCTTCTATAAAACGTCCCAGTCGGGATTCCAATCCAGTGTGAGAGTCAGTACGAGGATAAGCATCCCAATGCTGATCTCTACAAGTGACTTTATAGACGGTAGGGCTAAATAATCTACGGTTTAAAGCATCAGCAGCAGCTAATCAATTAGTTAAAAAGTTTCTCCAAAGCCTTCTGATCTTCTTCAACGAGTTCATCCAAGTATTTCAAACCCTTTTGTTGCTCTTCCAACACTTTAGCGATCTGTAACACTTGTCTCTGAGCCTTTTCGGCATCGTTCAAATCTTCAGAAGCCTCGTTGCTCTGGATACCTAAGGTACTATCCATTTGCTCGCTTAGACTCTTTGCCTTCTCTTTCAAGATGGCCAATCTGGCCCAAAGTTCATTAGTCTTGCCCAACCCGGAAGGATCTTGCGACCTATGCAACAACTCTTGGAAACTCTGAATCAGCTTCTCTTCACTTGGCGATAATTGATAACCCTTTGACTTAAGGACGGCCAGAGTAGAGACCAATCTTAGGATTCTTCTGGACACTCTTGTATGCCTGGCTTTAGCAGCAACAATTCTTGAAGCGGTATCCAATTCATGCTTATCACTCAGCATCTTATACTTTTCACTAATCTGTTGTAAGATGACTCTTGCCTGAGCGACGTGGTTAACTTGAGTTTGAGATCTTTTCTGTAGATCTTCAAACCCAACAGCACGAACAGGGATAGAATCCGTTGAAGGTCTTGACTCATATGCCTTATCCCAGTCATCGTCTTCATATCCAGGTTTTGTGTACAAAGCAGTTTGGTTTTCTGAGACTCTGTTGTAGAAATACGTCTTCAGTGCAGTTTGTTGAGAAGTTGGGTCCCAAGAGTTCTTCACTTTTGTAAGATGCTCCTGCATGGTTATAGCATAATTGTTACTAGCAGCGTTCTTGTCATTAGAAGAGGAAAGGAAAGATAAAGGTTGCTGCTGCTGTTGTTGGCCCTGTGTTTGAGATATGTTCTGTTGCGACCAAGCGAAAGATGGTTGTGATGTTGACAGTGTTGACAGTTGAGGTTGTACTTGTTGTTGAGCGCCTTGGTTACCACCAAAGAGGCCACCCGTAACAGGTTGTGCTTGTTGTTGAGCGCCTTGGTTCCCGCCAAAGAGGCCACCGGTTGCAGGTTGTTGTTGTGTTGTTGTAATGTTTGATCCAAAGAGACCACCTGTGGCGGGTTGTGTTGTGCCTGCCGCAGAGGTAGACCCGAACAGGCCACCAGATGGAGCAGCTGGCTTGTTACCAAAAAGACCACCAGTAGATGGTGCAGTAGAAGCGTTGATATTAGCGCCAAAGAGACCACCAGTCGCAGGAACCGTAGTTGTTGAGTTTGCAGCATTACTTGCACCAAAAAGACCAGTGGATTGAGTTATATTATTGCTTGCGGCTGTTCTACCAAAGAGGCCTGTCGATGCTGCAGTATTGGAAGCAGCGTTGGGGCCCAGGGAGAAGCCAGATGTAGCGGTATTAGTCGCAGCACTAGTACCAGTACCAAATGGTCCGGTAGATCCAGTACTTGCAGCGGTACTACTTGGGCCAAAGAGACCACCAGAAGGAGCAGCAGTGGAGGAAGTACCAAATGAAGTTGTAGCAGGCTTAGTGGCACCGAAGAGCCCACCGCCCGTAGATGTAGAGGCGCCAGCATTCGTCGTAGCATTGTTGTTACCGAATCCAAACCCGCCAGATGAGGCGCCAAAAGTACTGCCAGAGGCTGGTTTATTCGCGCCAAAGAGACCACCAGAGGTAGAAGTGGAACCGAACATGTCTGTATGTCAGTGGTGTACAAGTGTATATCACCACTGTTCGCCGTCAATTGTCAATTGGTCACCTTCCGCTGTGTTCCTGTTGTTGATCTTCGGGTTGAGTTGTTTTGGTTTTCAGAATCTTTGTTGACTTCCTAAACAGGAAAATCAAAGAAACAGCTAACATAACCCCAAACCCTTCCTCTGGCGAGCAGGCTTTCGCACACTGAGAAAATCGAGCTTTCCACCTCCCCCTTAATTACACAGCACAGCACGTACAGCACGCGCAACAGAGGAATACAGAGGAAAGCAATCGCCGAGGATCATGGCCAACAAGAGAGAACCAAGCATGAACCACTCGTGGCTGGTGGACCCAACGCCAATGCCTTCAAATATCCCTCCGGTCGAGGAGATCGGTGCGACGAGTGCTCCGTTGACGTCTGCTGCTTTCTTCATCGGCGCTCGTTGTCAACCGTATAACGACGATTTCATGCTGTGCAGAGATACCAGCAAGTCTGGTGAGTTGGACTGTCTGAAAGAAGGCAGACGTGTCACTAGATGTGCCAGTTCCGTCCTCGAGGATTTGAACAAGCATTGTGCCGACTCTTTCCGTCTTCATTGGCAATGTTTGGATAACAACAATCACACGTTGTTCAAATGTAGAAAAGCTGAACACCTTTTGAACAACTGTGTCTTTCAGAGCTTAGGTTTGAAGAAGGTGATCCCAGATGGTGAGCAGATCCATTTGAAAGAGAAGCCATTGTACAAACCAAACGTTGAAGACCGTCCTTCTTTGAAAGCCTACGAGGTTGCTAAGAAGGAGGGCACTTTGTAAGGCTGCCGTCATATTTATTCTATTTATACTTATTTATTTGAATTCTATTTATTCTAAATCTATTTATTCAAACCACTCTTCAATTGATCGTTTTTGTATGTGGAGACAAAAAGAAAACACTTCCCAACTTCAAAGCTTCAATTTTTTGACACAACGGACGGACAGCAGACCAACGAGAGGGCCTATAGAGATGAGGACTGAAGCCGCACTGGGGGCTCTTATTTCCATTGTCTTTTACGTGTATACCCACCTACCTTCAAAAGATGGGGAAGTAAGGCAGTTGATCTCTCAGCCTTATCACTCATTAGATGACAAGTCACAATTTGACTCTGTGACATTTACCGATGAATTCGAACCAAGACGATTCCCGCTCGGTGTCTTGCAGTACCTGGATGGTGCTGCTAAAGCTGTTCCTATCGCAGGATGGGATGAGCTGGTGAATATGAAAGCGAAGACAGAGTTAGGCCGGTATTGGTTGGAACAATACTCGATTGATCGATTGATCTTGATGGCGGAGGGATTGCACTACTATGATGTAGAATTTGGATCTCAGGAGACTGTTTTGGACTCGCTACCCAAGATCATAGAATCTATACCTGACTTCATCTCATCTAACCTCATAGAGGAGCCTGTCCATGAGACATATCATGCCATAGAATTGACCAACGATGACTTCAAATTGGACCTGCCCACAATGATGACTAAACTTCCATCAGAGCAGCAAGCACATCTGATAAATCCAGGCGAAGAATACCGATATTTCAAAGAGGGTTACCTGTTGAATGAATCAGGATTGGCACATTATGAACTCCGATTCTATGAAGGTCGGTTAGATCCTATAGATCGTGTTGCTGTTCTCCATCGTATTGCCAGAGCGTGGTCCAGATTCACGCAGAGATCTCAAATCACTACATGGATCGCACATGGTTCCCTCTTGGGATATTTCTTCAACGGATTGATCTTCCCCTGGGATAACGACCTTGATGTCCAAGTCACCGCTAAGTCATTTTGGGATTTGGTTAAGTTGAACCAGAGTATTGTTATTGATTATAACGACATTGAGTCTATAGGTACATATCTCATTGATGTTAACCCATGGTTCCAGTCAAGAAAGAGAAATCCAGATAATAAGATCGATGCAAGGTTTATTGATCTCGAGAGTGGGTTGTACATCGATATAACCACTTTGACTTCTGAGATACAAAGTATGGACGTGCTGTCTCAGATGGATGAAGAAGAGAAGGCAGAGTTCTATAAAGTGTTCAATCCGTATCATGATGAGATCGTCACCGAGTTGAACCAATATGAAATTGAGATCAAAGGCAAGGTCAATATCACAATGACACAAAAGTCATTGATCTCATGTAAAGATTACCATTTCTATACGGTTGATGAGTTGACTCCGCTGATGCCTACGATATTTGAAGGCAGCGTGGTTATGGTACCGAATAACATCGAGCAGCAGCTGTTGAGAGAATATAAGAGACGCAGTCTTTACTTGGATAAGTACAAAGGGTACACCTTTGACAAGTTCAAGAGGGTTTGGACACATCCTACTAAGATAACAGAGTATAACCTCATCATGGAGGACTTCATATGGCAGCATTATGAGGTGATGCAAAAGACGTTCAAGAGACACACCTATGACGTGGGCCACTTAAAAGAATGGCCAAACTTCAGAGTTGGGTCTAAGGGATAATAAAGACATAAGAAAACATTAATTGCATATGTACATATTCATTATTTCAGTGTTCCATAACCTTATAGCACAGCCTTATAACACAGCCTTATAGCACTCACTCGTTCACTTGAATTGCTTTTGAACAAAGTGGAAAACAATAGGAGTGACCCACAAAGTAGCCGCAACAGCCAAGGAGGTGAGCAATGTGTTGTTTGTGACGGCCTGGTGAGCCTTCTTCTGTTCCTCTGACAATGGTTGGCCTCCTCCGAACATCTTAATGGATGCGTTTGTAGTTCTATTTTGCTAGTACTGTCTTGGTGTTCTGTATTTGCCTGTAAGCAGTTGTGCAGTGAAAATCGTCGAGAGAGAAAGTCGGAATCTGATTGAACCCCCGGAAATGGAAGGAATTGCCTCCGGAGAATTTGAACCACAACTCTATAACAAGGACAGCAGAAAAGGAAGAGAAAGAAGACAAGGACAAGGACAATGAGTGAGAGCGAGTTACAGGACGTGCAGGAGAGGGCTTTGGATCCTGAGCAATCGGTGGAACAGGCAGAGGAACAGGCAGAGGAACAGGCAGAGGAACAGGCAGAGGAACAGGCAGAGGAACAGGCAGAGGAACAACCCGAACAGGATGAAGACTCAGATGCCAACCTGTCAGACGTAGACGAAGATGATGCGATCTTGGACTATGCTGACATCTCCAAGTTAAAACCAAGCAAGAGACGCAACCCCGGCGGGAACATATCTGAACCTCTGAGAAACCAAAGAGCCCAATCGCCTGATATTGATGATTCACAGGTCCCAGTGGTGAATGAAACCATGGATGAAGCTTCAAAAAGACGTCAGGAACTGGAAGACAAGTTTGAGAGGGCATTGAAGAGGCCAAAAATCAGACGTAGAAAAGATGAACACGACTTGACGAATGATGATGATGAAATGATCCAAATCTTGAAACATCAGATGGACACCGCTGCTAAGAAGGATGCCGAGATCATTGAAAACGGATCAGGCATCGCAGTTAATAAAGTTCAACTTTTACCAAAAGTTCGTGCAGTCTTGAGTAAAGTCAACTTGGCTGAAGTGATATTGGATAACAACTTATTGGCAGAAGTGAGACAATGGCTCGAACCATTACCAGATGCATCACTACCTTCTTATGAAATCCAAAAGACTCTGTTCACAGCGTTGTTGAAATTGCCAATCAATACAAACCATCTGAGAGAATCGGGGATCGGCAAGATCCTCTTGTTCTACCAGAAGTCCAAACGTGTTGAACCAAAAATCAAGAGAGTCGCAGATAAGTTGATTTCGGATTGGACAAGACCTATTATTGGAGCAAGTGATAACTACAGAGATAAGAGAATCCACAGCGTCGAGTTTGACGCCCGCAGATTGAAGGAGAAGGTGAACAAGCCACATAGATTAACTGCAGATGAGAAGGCTAAGCGCGAAGCTGAGAAGAGTATCTATGAACAACAGGCTGCAAGAAGAAATAGAGCTGCTGCTCCTGCACCAACTGTGACAGACTACAAGTTTGCTCCAAAATCCAGGGTGGACAGATCTCAGCAATCTATTCATTCTGCAGGTGTTGGTTCTTCATTGAACAGAGATGATCAGTTCAAGAGAATCAACCAGAAACTGAGTGGCCGTAAAGGTTCTTCAAAAAGAGGTGGTATCAGCATTGAAGGCAGAGGTTTAGGTGGTCTGTAATGTATATTAGTCTTTCATGTTGTACATGTAGGTACTCCCAAAGCTATATATTATATGCACTAGAGAAAGCAACAATCTACAAAAATCCTAGTAAATTACTATTGTGCATACAAATATACAATCATCAAAAGAGGCTAAACCAGATTATGATCTTGGTTTCTCCTTCTTCTCCTTCCACAAGGCCAACAAGGAGACACCAGAAACCTTGACAACTTTGAATCTGACACCTGGGATATCACCCTTAGCCTTACCCTTTCTACCGAAACCGGCGAGCAAAACCTCGTCGTTCTCATCAACGAAGTTCAAACAACCATCGTTTGGAACGAAAGCAGTAACTCTCTTACCGTTCTTGATCAATTGGACTCTGACACACTTTCTGATAGCAGAGTTTGGTTGCTTGGACTCAATACCAATCTTTTCCAAGACAATACCCTTGGCGTGGGAAGAACCACCGAATGGAGAGGACTTGAAGGCAGTACCCAACAATCTCTTCTTGTATGATTGTTCAGCCCAACGGCTATAAAATTTGTTAGTATTCTGGCTTGGTCATGTGCACAGGGGATCCGTGTGAGATGATGTATATGGTGGATCTGTTTGAAAGGCGATTCGTAAATGACTGACAAATAGGATCTTGATCGTATGGCACAATCTTCTGAATATGTTTACACCGGTGATTCTTCTGCTCTCTTACTTTTGTGCCCATCCTTGATCATGAGAATTCTCAGAAATGTATAGATTTGTCCGGTATGCCATGACCTCGTCACATCGGATCTCCCTGTTCTGTGCTTCTGGTAACACTCACTTGTTTCTTCTGTGGACTCTTAACTTTCTAGCGGAGTTCAAACCTCTTGGCTTACCCTTACCCATCTTGTTAGTGTTGTCTTACTTCTCTCTTGATGGTGATGGAGTTGTGAGTGTGAATGAAAAAAGTCTTTTTCACTGAGGGAAGCTGGCGCCAGCTGGGACTGCCGCCGATTCGCGAAGTTCCAGCGGCCGCGCATAGTTAACGCATGGCGCTGACATAAGACGGATTGTACATCCGGACATCTCCAGGGTTCCGTTCTGTGTGTCGGTGTGGGCCTTACCAGGACCCACCGTTCCACGCCTGGACATCCCGTTCGCGCATAGGCATTAACCCTTTGTAAACACACGTGATTATACCAGGGCTCATGCCATCTTATCCATGACTTCCACATCTGCGAAAGGTCAAGCGCATAACAACTTATGATAACAGACGAATGACCAACAGGTTACCGGAATAAGACTATTACACCACTCAATGCCACTCACAGACCCGCTGATCGCTGACTACCTACGTCGTAAGGGGCTCTATGACACCTTGAAGTCGTTCGAAAGCCATGTGGGTGTACAACCGCCTATAAACTATGAGAAACTGGAGGACATCGTCAGTGATCGTATCGCATATCTGCATCATTCAAATATCTTAGAGGAGGCTAAGGCCAATAGCAACATCGAGAATGGTCATCTGTTCCCCCCATGGTCCCTGGAGACGCCCAGTACGAGCCATGTCGTTCTTGGTGGTCAATTGGTTATCCACTTGTCACATGGAAAAGTAAATGATAGAGAAGTGGTGTTTATGTGTTGTGTTGATAAGTCGTTGAAAGTGATGGACTTACAGGATGGTAATATCACATATTCTTACCAGGGGTTACACGTCTCTGTGTTGAAACTTTGTGTTCCGATCTGTGATAACCGCGTCTTGACTTGTGGAATGGATGGTAAGATAAAACTTGTCGAGCTTCACAATGATGACACATATACATTGATTGAGGAATACCAGGCCCACGCAAGGCTTTTAACTGACCTGCAAACGTGGAATTGTGGTTCTGAAACCTTCCTGATCTCCATCGGTTGGGATTCATTACTCAAAGTGCACAAGTTGTGCGATGATAAGATCACGCCAGTCTCTGAGTTCAAGCTATTATCCAACGCTACATCCCTTGAAGTCTGTTCGTTTAACGGGTACCCAATAGTGGTCCTGACAAGGATGGACTCGTCACAGCTCTCATACTTCACATGCATATCTCAAACGCTGGTGGAATTAACAAGGATCTCTTTGAATGATGCTGAGTTTTCAACACATGGCTTTACAGGTATGTCTGTCTCTGCCTCATCCGATAATCTTACAAAAGATGCTGTCGTGGTTGTTGGAACATCACACTCGCCGTATATGCGTCTAATCATCACAAGAACCCCAGATTTGGAGAAATTGATCAATGACACACTGACTGAAGGTATAGAAGCACTTGGACTAGGGGAACAACAACTGACTACGGTTACACTTCGCGGATATATTCTAATGAATCTGACCACACCGTCACCACAGGATAAATTCAGTCATTCCAAGATATTCTTTAGATCAGATCGCTCAGGCGTTTGGATATGTGGTGATGACGGCATTATACGTGGCATGGAGCTACGCACAGGTGAAGTTGTTCATGAATTGAAGAAGCACCAAGGTCGGATCAAATATGCCATCGATTGTTCAAGTCATGGTGTGGAGAAGATTGTCGCCTGTGGTGTTGACAAAACTGTTGTGCTTTGGGAATAGTCTCAAACTCAGTTTCAACATCAGAAGCCCAGCTCCGTTCTCCTGACGGATTGTATTAGTTCCTGCTTTATCTTTGAAAGTCATCACACTCAAAAGAAAAGGAAAATATCTCAAACCAACGCTGGATGTGAATTATCCTTAATGAATTCATTATACTGGTATCCTCTAGCATATCTCATTTTCCACTGCAAATAATCTCAGACAAGATGAAATATCTAATGGTTAGCCATGAAGAAGTTATGAAGACACCAGAAGACATAAAAACACAGGAGTATACCGCTTTGATTGGAAGACTGCCACCTGGATCAACTCTAACGGGCCTCGTTTACGTTCAAGTTATCTCTCGTTAACTGAATTCTCAAAATCAATTCTGGAATGAGAACGGGCCAAATCTGGCGATATTGATAAAGTATCTGCTCTCTGATTATTTCCTCTCAGACTACCATCATTGATTCTGTGGACAATGTTGACTCGAAGAGCTCTCCGCCCACGACTTCGCCCAATTGATACAGTTGATACTTCTGGGCGATTCACAGTGACAGAGATGTGTGTCTCCAAGAGACCAGAGATCATGGCTCATCTCCACTTTATGCTATTCAATCTTCTAGAGAATAAATATAGTAATGTCACGTACATTCTATGAAAGATATATATCACTTCTTCAGCAACTGTTGGCGTTTAAGTTTGGCTAAAATGAACAAAGTTTTCATCAACACGGAGATCTGATCCTTGAACATAAAGACAAACCCCTGGACAAGAACCCCCTTAGACAATTGTGGCAAGATACCCTTCCATAGAGATGTCACACCCTCGTTCCTGGCCAAGTACCTTAGGACACTTTGGAAGGACTTCAAGTCTGAATTGTCATTGTTATCATTCATCTGCAGCATTGCTTTAGAGATAATCAGTGGTTGTGTGATCGCTGTAGCGAGCATTTTGGAGATGACACCAAGAAGGAAGTTCTCATGTGGGTTGAGGATCTTTCTACCGTTGAATAGGACCACTTTTAGTCTCTCAAAAGTGGCATACGTGATCGATGGGTTTGTCGTCAAGACCAAACTGACCTTGAGACCTCTCCATAGACCTGTAATTCCATCCTCTTTTATGATATTCTGTGCAGTTTTGACAATTGTAGGGTTCTTCTGGGGGTTTGTCTGTTGACGAGTGGAGATGACACTTATTGGATTTGTGAACAACTGGCCAATAGCAGCAGCAACCATACCGAGAAGCAACTCCTCAGGGGTGGAGTTTGCAATGACCCTCTTATAGTGGGAGAGCTTAAGCCTGTACCATAACTTTCTGACAAAGGAATACCAGTAGAAATAGGTAAAGCTCTGCACGGCAGAAGACAGCAACGACGACCCCAAGCCCTTGTACAAGCCGGAAAGGCCATGCTCCTTATATATTTTGACCAGACAGTCTAAAGAGTTCTTATACTTATCCTCCTCTGGCGCCTCTTTCTCCTTTTCCTTATCACCTTGCACCTTTGTCTGTGTCTGGATAACTGTCTTGACCAAGTCCAACGGGTACACGATTGTGTTGGCGATGATGGACGCGGAAGCCCCGTACACCGCTGCTTCGAAGGATGACATTGCTTGTTATCAGATGGATGCAACAGGGAAGGTGACAAAACAGCAGGAACACTCCCAATATTTATGCACTAGTCAGTTGGGGACTATTAACGTTGTCTCTTTTTCCCCTTTACCCCAGTTTTTTAAAAGCCGAGGAACCAACCGTGCGAATATATCCGCTTTGGGTTAACTACTGGGGGGTATGCATTTCTGGCGCTACGGGTAGGTGATGAACATGATGAATACGATGAACATTAGTTAGATCTGTGGTGTATTAAAACCGCACATCCTCCGGTAAGCAGCGGTGCTCTCTGCCGTCCCTCCTAGTGCTTCTTCCCTGATCCCTGGCCATGCTCTTCCTCATGTCATAAGCATCTTTCTCATCGTTGATCCTCTTTGTGTCCACAGGTACCACATCGTCTGCCCCACTGTAGTACCCAACAACTCTTCTGTACACCGAGTAGCCCAATTTCTCGTACATCCTAATGGCCAATGAGTTGGTCACTTTCACAAATAGGTCGATAAAGTTGGTCTCATGTGGTGGTGAATCGGTGATGTATTCCAAGTTATCACACAGGTACGAAGCCAGTCCTAACCTTCTGTAGTGTGCATCCACAGTGACCGCAGTGATATGTGTATGCCATAGGTCCTTACTGCCCTCGGTCTTCCCCATCATGTACCCTGAGATGATGTCGGATTCCTGTGATTTGAAGAACAACGACGGCCATGTCGTCAGGTAGTCTAGGTAAAAGGCAATGTTGAAGTTCTCTGTCAGCGGGTCCAGGTTAACTGCGTTGAGCTTGAATAAGTCCGTTGCCTGGAATGGTCTAAGGGAGGTCATTATGATGTCGCTTCGTTTTTTTTTTGAGTCCCGTGATTTCCTCGATGATGTCTTTGTTGAAGTTGTTCGAGCTTTCTCTGTTGAAGTTTTGTTGATAATTCCGAGACATTCGGTACTTCCTTCATCGATCTCAGAAGAACTAGGACCGCAAGAAACCAACAAAAAACCAACAAATGACCAGATTCAGAGGGTGTATCGACATCCATTCCGGTCAGGTGAAGCAGATCGTCGGTGGCACTTTGAACAAAGACGACACCACTACGGACAGTTCCCTCTCTACAAATTTCGTATCGACATTACCATCTTCCCATTATGCCCAACTCTACAACGACAACAACGTAACAGGGACACATGTGATCAAGTTAGGTTCAAACCCTGAGAACGATAAAACCGCACTCGAGGCAATCAAGTCGTGGCCTGGCGGTCTACAGATCGGAGGTGGTATAAATGATACAAATGCTCTATATTGGATCGAACAAGGTGCCTCTCATGTTATCGTCACTAGTTGGCTATTTCCTAATAATGAGTTCTCCATGGAGAGATTGTTGAAATTGGAGCAATTGGTTGGTAAAGACAAGATTGTCATTGACTTAAGTTGTAGAAAAAGAGTCACTGATTCTGGGATCAAATGGATGGTTGCCACTAATAAGTGGCAAACTATCACCGATTTTGAACTTAGCAGGGATAATTTCCAACTACTGGGCCAACACTGTGACGAATTCTTAGTTCATGCTGCCGATGTGGAGGGTCTATGCCAAGGTATCGATGAAGAATTGGTAGTCAAATTAAGCGAATGGTGCGACTCTCCAATAACGTATGCCGGCGGTGCTAAGCACATTGATGACTTGAAGAGAGTACAAGAGTTGAGTAATGGGAAAGTTGATTTGACCTATGGTAGTGCCCTGGATATCTTTGGTGGTAAGTTGGTTAAGTTTGAAGATTGTTGTAGATGGAATCATTAAACTTAATATACATTTTTGTTGGCTCTATACATTGCACAGAGTTGACCTTTTAACTTATTCACTGGTAGTTATAACCACCGTATTGTTGAGAACCATATGTAGATTGGCCATACTGACTCTGGCCATACTGATTCTGATTATATTGGGACTGACCATACTGAGTACCATTACCATAACCCGTACCATTTCCATATCCTGTAGCACCACCATACCCTGTAGCTCCTCCATACGTAGATGCACCTCCATTGCCTGGGTATGCCGTTCTCGAGCCATCGGAGATCTTGTTCAGTTCCGAGACAATACCAGCTATTTTCTTCTGCAGGACATCGATACCCCTAAGAACTACTTCACGAGGTGGTAAGGACCCGACTGTTTCCACGGTCATATAGAATTTGTCTGGTTCCGCTTTATAGTCAAATGGTTCATCTTTGTTCGGAGGTTCTTCGAATTCCGCGTTCTTAGATGTAGGCCATTCAGCTTCAACGTCCTCTTCATACCAGAAATCAGTATGTTTCAACTTATTCCAAGGATCGTATTCAAAAGCGATAGCGGCACATGGCGACCATTTAGCGTGTTCCTTGGAGATACCTTTCTTTGCGATACATCTGACTTTCAAATGTTGGTCATGTCTCAATTTACAGATGAGGACACCGTTTTGCTCCTCATCGTTTATGATTGGGACACCGATGTTCAATGTTTGGTTCGAGCTCACGATGGTCAAATCTTTGGAATAAACCGAGAGGATGCCTTCTTCATCATCAGCACGGACATCCAAGCTCAGTTCCACAGAACATTTATTACAATAGTCATCACATGTACAATCTCTAGAGTACTCCAACTTGTCCACGTCGAAGCTCTGTAGCGGTATAAGCCCAAGTCTGTGCGCAATGAACTCATCTGCAAGCACCGAAGAGTTGATTTCGATCTCCACAGAGTCGATGGCCAAGGTTGGTATCTCGGCAATCATCGTTCTTCTGAGGGAGTTGGCGAGGGAAAGGTCCACGTTGGACAGCACAAAATCGACTTCATCGCTTGCAGTGTGACGGATGTTGATGGCTGGTTCCATGATGGGTGTTTATGATTCTGATAGTGAAAATGAGATAGGGAAATGTCTGTTCTTCTTGTTGAAATTACCGTTTTGCTTTGGTCTTTGTCGACAATTTTCGCAAAACGCATTCGCGGAACTTTCGCGGAAATCTTCGTGGTTTGTTCGGTGGCTCTGGGGACTTTCACCATTGAGCTTCTTGTCGGTTTTTTGGCTTTATTGCATTGTGCTTTCCATTATTATTCCAATTAACTATCAATAATGTCTCAGTATATCGGCAAGACCATCTCTCTCATTACCTCGAAGGGTATTCGGTACGTTCTTCTCTACTCCGTCATCTATGGACCCCAAGCATACTAACAGCGCGCACAGCTATGTGGGTATCCTATCTGATGTAAACGGTGAAGAGGCCACTGTGACGCTTAAAGACGTGAAGCCTTTCGGTACTGAAGGAAGACTGGACGACCCTACAAAGGAAATCCCTCCTAGTGGTGAAATCTACCCGATTGTGATTTTTAGAGGTAGTGATGTTCAGGATCTGAGTGTCCTGGATTACCCAGACCAAGGTGAACAACAGCCACAAGAGGTAAAGGAGGAGGAGAAGGTACAAGCGGAACCACAAGTGGAAATCCCACCGAGAAGAGCACCTCCACGCCGCCAACAGGACAATGCGTTCAACGCGACAGTGCCAGATTCAGATTTCGATTTCAGCAAGACCGAATCGCTCGATGAATCTAAGGACGAATTGCAAAGACCACGAGATGACGGTGCATTCGAGCCTGCGTATGACAAGAAGAAGTCCTTCTTCGATAACATTTCAAATAGTGCGAATGAAACAAGACCACAGAGATCGAATTATGGCCGTCGTGGAGGACGTGGTGGCCAATGGACAAGAGGCAGAGGCCGTGCTGATTGGTCTTAAAGTCGGCCCTCTGTGTACTCAGTAAAGACTAACAGTGTAATATACATCATAACGTTTTCATCGATTATACCTAATAATATCAGTATGGTTTAGAAGGCTTCAACCCCATAGATTTAAACAACCTGATACCAAACTCCCTACCATTCTGTGCCACTTTAATCAACCACGGTTTAGCTAATAAGAGGACCATCGAGTATATAACGCCTTGTATCAATGGCATTATGAACGTGTCCTTAAGTATAACTTTAAGCACTACTAGGGGCGTTATTGGCAATGGTTCATCTGGGTTGGAGGTGGCTAGAGAGCCTGCCTGAGATTTGCGTGCTTCGGATTGGAGAGAACGGCGAAAGGAGGACTCGAAACGTAAGTCCGGGATGGGGAACTTGGACATTTTTATCTTGTCGTTGATCTCTATTGTTGGTGTCGTTCAAGGTTGAAAGTGTCTGATTTCGGTTTCGCGGGTGACCTTCGGGGCAATTGTGACACTAAGTCAACACAGAAAAGGTGGTTTAAGGTATTATTGATTATTAAACAGTCCCATATATCTTATTCTAAAGAGGAGGTTGGAGAAATGTTTCAACTTTCAACCCCAATAGAACACATATTTCAATGCACAGACCCGTATCTATCCAAAACTCTGCCACTACCTCCTGTGTCAATAATCCTGTACCAAAAAAAAATTTCGCGGGCTCATCGCATGTAAACGACAAGACACATTGAAGCTTCACCATCGAATGGAGATTGAAGGTCTAGAGAATGTCTGACGACTATAAGAAACAGATGGAAATACAGAGACTTGCCTTTGAGGCGCAGTTTGGCAGTCTGGAGTCCATGGGGTTCGAAGATAAGACCAAGAGAGAATATTCTGATGAAGAGAGTTTATCTGATGAGGGTTTGATTGAAAGTGGAACTGAGAACAGCGAAACTGGAAGTGATGAGGATTATGAGAAGATGGAAGAGTATTACAGTGAGGACGAGGAGGAGTTCAGAGGATTTGATGCGCCTGAGGAGCCTAAAGTTGTCAGGTTTAAAGATACCACAAGGGAATACGCTGGTGTTTCTAAACAGGATCAGAAATTGCTTAAATCGGGTAGGGCGTCACTTAAGTCCAAACCGATTGATTCCAAACTTCAACCAAAGACCAAAGAAGATAAGGAAGATCTCAAAAAGGACTTGGAATTACAAAGATTCCTTTCAGAATCCAATATCCTTCAGCAACATCAGAAATACTCTGGTGCAGATCTATTATCCACTCTGGATACAGATAACGTCGTGGGTAAAGCCAGAAGACATACGTTAAGGTCTCGTATGGATGAATTGGGTTCCACTAATGGTGGTAATAAGCATAAGTTAGAGAAAATGCCAATGTCATTTAGAAAAGGTATGATTGAATCACATAAACGCAAGATCACACAGTATGAGCAGGATGCCAAGGATGGAGGTATAATCTTATCCAGGGTCAAGAAGGGAGAGTTCAGGGATATTGGCCGTGTTGCATTACATGATCGCATTGGGAAAGGTCAGAAAACCAAAAGTACATATAGACAGAAAGGTCTCAAGATCCATTCGGTGGGTAGAAGTACGAGGAATGGCCTTGTTATTAGTCAAAGGGATATCGATAGGATTAATGGGAGTGGTAAGAAGAAGGGCAAGGGTAAGAGAAGATGATGTGTTCTATAGCGCTTGTGTTATACATATTTTGTTCAAGTTACATTTCTAGGTCTCAAAGAACACTCTGCGGATACTATAACGCCTTGATTCCTTGGGACCGTTAACGGTTATAGCAGACACTGCAGCGCCGTTATAACTTGGCATGAGAAGCCGGACCCAAGCTCGTGACTTTAATTATAATTTACGAGTTATAGATCATTTCCGAGTCAAAGGCGTACAGCGGACCGTACGTGACAATGATGTCGAAAAATGTTTGGCGATAGACTTTTGCACAGTGGTGCTTTCTAGTAACTGGTAGTTCGACCTCTATATAGGAATATTGATCAGTATGTTCAAAGTGCAAGGAATGGATTACACAGGTACCATTAATCTGCTCCCCTAAGTCCTTGGCTCGAAGACGCCCTTCAAAGCTTTGTACATACTGAAGTCAAGATTGGAGGTGGAGGACTCTTCCCCCACCGTTATGACGCAAGGGCAGGTTCGTCTAATTGACCAATGGAGGCTGGAACGAACTCGCGTGTGACAATCCGCACGGGTGACTTGGACCACGCGCACACACATGTCATACAGCCGCTTCTTGCCCAGCTGTCTGGTTTTCTTGACAGGAGATAATAGGATATAAGTGTCTCTCGATAGTGCTCACCGTTGAGAAACGGTTACACACAACCGTTATACATTGTGTACCAACTGCAAAGAGTAACCACTCGTGTGACATGTTCCCAAACGTTTCATCGCCGTTGATGCTGCGCCGGTGGTCGTCCCAATGGGGAAATCCCCAGAGGTGTGGCAGGCCCCACGTGGGCTTCCTAGGCTCGCCGCTCTCTTTGGCCCGGCGGGCTCTGAGCCCGTTGGCCACTGATGCTCTGCCTAGCCGGTATAAGGCTGACATCAGCGATGGGGATAATTTTCAAACATGAGCTGGTTCCGTCTCTCTTGAAATAAAGCTGGGGCCCTCCTCCCTTTTAAGTCACGAGAGAGTAAAGGGGGAATTTTCCATTGAAAACTAGGAGCCACTTACAAGTACCAACAACCAACGACTCCTACACACTAAGCAGAGTACAGAGTACAACGACTATAACAGCAGAGTACCAGGACAGTCGCTCAACCACAACCACCCACCACACTGATGGACTCGAACTGGATCTTCGATCATGGGTCCCAACACGAGAGCACTAGCTCACCGCATTTTGACTGGCCTCATACTGACAACTCCAATACTCACTCGCCTTCGTTGAACTTGGTGACCAACAGCCCCTTGACGGGCCATTCCACTGTGCTGTCTTCAGGTCATACGCCCAATACTAATGCCGGAACCCCTGGACAGTACCAACATCCACAACAACAGCAGCAGCGGCAGCTACAGCAGAATGTGCAGTTCAATGACTACATAAACAGTGTTAATGGTCAAGGCCAAGGTGCCACCGCATCCACGTTTGCGCTATTGGAGAATAGCAGTCCTCATCATCAACATAAGGAGGATTGGACAGATATCCCAGGATTACACGATATAGATATGAACTTCTTTCCTCAGGACCAGCAGATGGTATTAGAGCACATGGATGAGTTGGAACAACACATGGACACTTCAAAACAAAAAAATAACACCGGTGTTGTGCCGCCGACTCCACGAAGCTTTGAGATCGCTGCGAATTACCACAACTCGGACTTTATCAGCAGCTTTGACTCACCAGTGATTGATCAACATTCGCAGACTTCCATAAGACCAGATGTTGTCTTCACTCCTTTGGTGTCTCCTGCTGTTACCCCCTTGGATTCCATGATGAATAATGGCAAACAGACTGGATTCTTTTCACCCTTGACTTCCCCGGCACTGGAGGCCAAGTCTCCAAGGAGACTAAAGAAGAATAGCATCTCTGAAGACCCCAAGAAGAAGTACTCAAAGAGAAAGACTCCAGGATCTACGCCAATCGTGGGCCCCACAATCCCAGGACGCATTGCAAAGCAATCACCCATCATCAAAGCTCGTCGTTCGACTTCCTATACTGCTGCTTTATCGCAACATCAGAAGCAGCAACCAAAAATAGATACCAAACACGAGTTCCAAGACGTTTCGCTACCGGACAGTGCCACCAGTGTGATGGCTCCTCCAAAGCAGAGAACACGATCTGCTTCTAAAGGCGCCACGCCTGCTACGCCTGCAACATTGATGAACTTCAACAAGGGTCAATCTCCAGTGATATTACCCTCTACCGATTCTCGCAGATCTTCCACATCAACGTTGAAACAGACCCAACGTGCAAGCTCAGAAGATGATGACCTGGATCCCCATTCTAAGAAACAGTCACATAAGTTGGCTGAACAAGGTCGTCGTAATAGAATGAACCAAGCCATTGTCGACCTGGGTGCTCTGATCCCAGAGGAATTACAAGCTACGGTGACCATACCGAGTAAAGCAACCACTGTGGAATTGGCAAGCCAATATATAAAGTCACTGGCGAATGAAGTTGAAATGTTGAGGGAGCGGTTAAGGTCCATGGGGAGTGATATTATGAGTAATGAGAGTATATCTCCACTGGAGACTACGAACAGGGATTGATATCTAAACTAATTTGAGAAGAGAGGAAGAATGTTTTGATATAATATGAGAAATGAAGCATTATTTTGTTTGTTTAAAGAGCTTTCAGTATAGATATAATTGTAAAGTCTTAAAAGATGTCATATGATTAAGGGAATCGTAGGAGTCAGAACGGGACATTGCCGTTGTTGAAAGAGGAAGCTGCTGTAAACAGTCGAGTATGCAGGTATCTATTAGACTTCTAACAGGCCATAGACCCTAGTTTTGGGCTAGAAGAGGTGAATTAAAGCCTCAAATCATTTGGACTCAAATTTCAAGGGGTCAAGATCTCATCAAGAGATGGATTCGATGAGGTCGCTGCAACTTGGCACCATCGTGAGACGCTATAGATCTTTGATGGGCTCTAACGGCGCCGGCCACAAATTGCTTCTTGGAGTAAGCTCAACTTAAGGAAAATACTACTTAGCTACTATTACCTATATACTCGGAAGTAGGTCTTGTTCTCCAAGTTATGAAACACTTCATGGATCTCCTTATAGCAC
>PPNS03000040.1:0-95927 GCA_003708225.3 Williopsis suaveolens | reverse complement strand
TTCTCGATAGTTCTCTTGTCGATACCACCACACTTGTAAATCAAGTGACCGGTGGTGGTGGACTTACCAGAATCGACGTGACCAATGACGACGACGTTAACGTGAGACTTTTCCTTACCCTGTTGGATGTGTTAGCATATTGTTAGAAGAACGATAAGTTGGCCATGTGGGCCCTTGTCAGAAAAATTTCACAGGCATTTTTTAGTGGCAAAATGAATGAATAGAACAGGTGGAAGAAAACAGAAAGGACATATCATAGAGCAAGCCATCGAATCAATTGAAGAGTATAGCTTACTAAGTCATCCACATTATCTTCCCATTTATGACCTTTCCACGTTATCACGCCTTGAAGGGTCCATCCCTAGGATCTCCCACATAAAACCCGCATAAAACATAGACAAGGACCGCCAGACAACCAAACTTGTAAAGATGTGAGACATACCATTGTGACTTATAGTATAAATTTCTCAGAAGGAATGCAAAATGATTTCCGGTGTGAGGACAGGGAATTTAAAAGTGGCAAGGAGAAGAAAATTTTTTGGTGATCACACCAGCTCTTTATACCCTGCAAAATTTTCGTTGATGAGCCGATGAGGATCGGTTGTGCTGAGATTTACGCCAAGGGGTCTCTTGCCGCACCGGTGGAGCTCGGTGGAACTCGGCAGAAAACTTCGAAGTGAAAAATGGAATCTAGGCAGGAGGCAGACTGATGTTTACGCCAGAAGACAGGTAGGGTAACTCGTTCAAAAAGAAATTTCAGGCCGGCGTTTCATTAGAAGCTGAGAACAGATATGAACAGGAAGTGGTAGTTATAAATGGCAAACAAGGTGTGGTTTTAACTGTGAAAGTGGGCCTCCTACTGAGTAAGGAATCAGTAGGTCTTGTTGTAGGTCTGTAACCATTTTAAACGTTCAATTCGCTGGTATGTGTCTACATGAGTCTAATAGAATCACCTCTAAGGCTGAAGTCTGACATGACACATTTTATGATATGACACATTCCAGGAGAGAAACTTTGCAACTTAAAGCTGCCCAAGTCTATCACCTAAATAAAGACTGTAGACAAAGACAGTAGTTACAAATTACTAGTCTTCATAGACGTATATCGACTACAAATGATCACATCACAAAGACATCTTAAAGATCATACGTAGCATACTTCTGCAATCCCTCAGGGATGGAATCCCAATGGTCGTTCTCCATGAGCCATTTCTTGGAAAACAACTTTGATTCATACTTATCAGCACCATCAGCGACGGTAGTAACAACATTTGAACCTTCAGGCAATGTCAATGCCAATTGTCTAGCGGCACAGATGTTCAATCCACCAGATGCACCTATCCAACAATCTTGTTCATCGATCAACTTATAGATTGTTACTATTGCCTCTGTATCACTGATTGTCACGGCACCATCGGCAATCTTCAAAGCATCGTGCATCTGACCAGTCAAGTTATGCTTACCAATTCCATCGACGAATGAAGGATATAATTCACTTTCCCAACCACCACCATTCGTCTTGATGAAATGGCATAACCCAGAACCTCTCTTATCCGCAAACCAACAAGTTGTTTCACCACCGCTCTGATCTTTGAGATAGGAAGCGATACCCATAAAAGTACCACCCGTCCCTGCAGAAGCGGCGAATCCATCGACTTTACCATCAAGTGCCCTCCAAATCTCTGGTGCCGTACTTTCGTAGTGAGCACGTCTATTGGACAAGTTGTTCATCTGATCAACAAACACACAGTTTGGAGTTTCATCGGCGTATATCTTAGCCGCATTAGTAAAACAATCTGGATGCGAAGGAGCAGCATTAGCAGGACATTTGATAACAGTACAACCCAAAGACTCCATTAGTTTCACCTTATCTTCAATCAACGTATCAGGGACAAACAACACAACTTTGAAACGTGGTATATAAAACCTGGCCAATAATCCGAGGGAGACGCCGCTATTACCACCAGTGCTCTCAACAAGTGTACCTCCTGGTTGAATCTTACCGCCCTTGATAATGTCATCCAATAGGTTCATCACAGCACGATCTTTAATCGATTGCCCAGGGTTATGATATTCAGCCTTGAAGTAGACATTGCGTTTTATCTCTTTCGAGAGGGATTCACACTTAATAAGTGGTGTGTTACCAACCTTGCTTACGAACTCTTCTCTCGTGTACTCTGGGAATGAAATGGTCATCTTGCAGTGTGAGATACAGAAGAAGGAAACGAGGAAAGAAGAAAAGGGGGCGATCCTATCCTTTATAGAGATTCACAAGGAGGAGAAGTCACCACTCGATAAACGCTCGACAAAATAAGGAGGGAAACCGAAGCTCATTGGCTAACTGGCCCCAACAGGTTAGAAGAGTCATAGATAAGCGGACAAACCAGCGCACCACAGACAGCGGGAGGAAAACCAAAAAGAAGATTTGGATGGTGTGCAGTGATCGTACAAGGGAGATTCGAGTTGGAGAGGATACCTCTGATGAATGACTCACAGACAGTTCTCTGTCCCTGTAGCTATTCACACTGGAAGGCAGCCGTAGATAGTGTTGTAGACTGGTGCAGCCTTGCAAACCCCGATTGACTCGTGTCCTTTTGTGTTTTTTAGGACATGTTGGGACAACTTGACTCGTTTGAGCATTGCCATGGTGTACACCCACAGAACGTCCTTGAATGGTTCATTGAAATACAGATGTGTCAACGAGCTATGTGTCATAGTAATGTAAACACGCGAGTTTGACACCTTTTCCCAGCTTTTATATCCCACAGCTCTGTACAGAGAGCCACGATTGCGTGCTCTGTGGTCGATTGTGCAAAGTCACGTGAAATGATCGGGACCACAAGGACATATGGGACAAAATCCGGCCTCTACCACCTCACGCGGCGGTGATAGAGCACACAGAGAGATTCAAAAATGGAAGTATAAGACTGTATAGATTTTATAGACTTTATAGAAATTATAGACTTTATAGATTGTAGCATGCAGGCAGTGCCATTTCTTAAATCGATTATCTTTGAACATTCAGAGAATGGATTGTTCTTAACCCGCTATGTGGCGTACCGACGAAGATCCTCCGGAATGGCGTGCCAGTGCCCATTCTCCTGTAACCATTCCTTGTTAAAAAGCTTTGAAGAATAGTTCCATGGCCCATCTGCCGCAGTAGTGACAACATTAGAGCCTTCTGGCAATGTTAAGGCCAATCTGGAAGCCGCCACAACGTTCAACCCGGCACTTGGTCCTATCCAGATCCCCTGTTCATGGAATAACTTGTAGATGGCGATGATCGTCTCGGTATCACCTACAGTCACACTGGAAGACAGTAGATCTAAGATATCATACATCTGTCCAGTCAATGATTTTTTACCGATACCTTCCACGAAGGAACCACCTTCTGCTTCCCAGCTCTCACCTCTTGATGTAACATATGAGGTCAACCCAGATCCATCACGATCTGCTGCCCAACAAACAACATCTGGGTTCTTTGTCTTCAAGAAGGAACTAACACCAGCCAAAGTACCACCGGTACCAGCTGAAGCGATGAATCCATCGATTTTCCCCTCCAATTGTTCCCAGATTTCAGGTCCAGTAGTTTCAAAATGTGCCCTTCTATTAGAAGTGTTATCCATTTGGTTCACAAAGATACACCCTTCATGCTCCTTAGAATACGCCTTTGCTTGTGTATTGAAGAACTCTGGGTGGTTAGCATCAACATCAGAACGGCATTTGACCACGGTACATCCAAGGGATTCCAACAGTGTGATCTTATCCTGGATCAACACATCAGGGACAAACAATCTCACTTTATACGGAGGATCGTAGGAACGGGCCAATAGAGCCAATGCTATACCGGTGTTGCCAGCAGTGGCTTCGCAGAGTGTTCCCCCGGGTGGTAATCCTGCATCAATGGCATCTTGCAATAGATATGTAACAGCACGATCTTTTATAGATCTCCCTGGATTGGTAGATTCCAATTTGAACAAAATGTTACGTCCAGTTTGGGTCGACAGGGACTCATGCTTGATCAAGGGAGTGTTACCCACTTTGGAGATGAACTCTTGTGATGTATACTCTGGATATGCCGTCATTGTTGGCTATTGCCTGGTTTGGGTGAGTCGTGAATGTTATGAAACAAAAGTTATCAATTAATTGTGGGTTCCAGAGCATAGGAGAAGGAAAGGCAGCGCAACGTAGCCATGTTCCCACCTAAGGATATGGACTATACAGCTAAACAGAGCACATCGGTTAAATACCCTCTGTCACCACATCTAATCGCTGGAGCCCACAATGAGTCAAGACTAGGAGCCTCATCGCGCTCACTGTGGCGCCGTTCAGCTAACCAATATAAGGCATCTCGAAAACTTTCACTTAGTTAAAGCCACTTCTAGGAACGAGAAACATTGATAATGGGTCTTTCAACAGTCTCTCCAACCATCACTTACACACCAGGTGTACATAAGCTCATCACCATAGCCGCAGGGTATGTTTATACGTCTTCGGCCACATGATCTCAATTACTAACCCACTTCCAGTTGCTTCTGGGGAGTTGAGCATATCTATAAGAAGCATTATCTCGATAAGGGGCTCATCGATACAAAAGTCGGCTTTGCCAATGGAAGTATCGAGAATCCAAGCTACAAGAGAGTGTGTGAAGGTGACACACAGTGTAAGTTTCATTCAATCCTTTCCTTATCGAAACACCAAGGTATTAACAAGCGAGCCAGTCGCTGAAGTGCTCCAAATCTCTTATGATCCAACTAAACTATCGTTAAGTGAGATCATTGGTTTCTTCTATAGGATCCATGACCCAACTACAGTGGATAAACAAGGGCATGACGTCGGCACCCAGTACCGTTCTGCTATTTTCACTCATTCTGATGAAGATCTGGATGTTGTTAACAAAGTCACAGAGGAATATCAAAAGAAATGGGGCGGAAGAATATCTACAAAGATTGAACCTATCAAGAACTTTTATGACGCCGAGGATTATCATCAGGAGTACCTGCTTAAGAACCCAAATGGATACCACTGTGAAACCCATTTCGTGAGAAACTTGTGATATATTTTCTGAATCCTACAAACGTTTGACCATGTTAATCTGCTTCTCTTCAAAAGACGCCGGCAAAGAAAAAACCAGTAGACTGCTAGTTCAAATTTTAACTGCATACAATAACTTCACCAAGACAAAACAAGACAGAACACAAGGCAGAAATGGGTGAATAATGAAGAAACGAACAAACGAACAAACGGATCGAGTGGGTGATTTGAGACGGCCCCATGTTATCTTCTAAGTCCATACTTTGGTCTCTAGTAAATCTTTATCTCTCCTTCAAAAAGATGTACATGGACAGTAGTGTTGTAGGCTCATTAGGCAACCATTGTATATGGGAATACAAGCCGATTGCCACAGTGTAAGTTAGGAACAACGGCTATTCCTTGCTATACCACGAGAGTTCCGGGAGAATTTTTAGTCCACCTCATATCCACCTATGATGATTTCAAATAATCAACTCTACAAGATGGCTGGATAAAATCCAACACTTACGTATCAGGTTGAGCCTGAAGAGAAAGATCGATCGACAATATACAAAAGATAGAGCATAACCAGTGCGAACAGTACTTCAATGCAATGTGCAGTCCTGCATTTCATGAAGTTAGCCCTAGAGATCAATCACTGTAGAATTCGTTAACCTCGGTGTCATGTGGTAGGGTTTCTAAAACTGGGGTCATTATTGTACCTTGAGAGCACTAAGGTTCACTGGTACAAACTGAGAAACTCATGCACTTGGAGAAAGACAATTGTTGTTGTCTTTACAGGATTGACGTGACAAAAGTGAACTTATTTCCAGGAAATGTACGCACCAATGTGTCTATCTTCGGCAATAAATTGTGGACAAAAACGTGAACAACTAGTTGATGATTGTAGATTGTAAGACTCCTATTATTGGTATGTGGGTCAGTCGGACAAGGATAGTTTTCGCAAGCTCGAAGTAGCATGCAAAATAAATATATAGCAAACTATGACAGGTGCTTGTTTGAAATGAGGATCTTAGATCCAGTTTATGTGTGTAACAACGAGACATAAAGAAACCAAAAAGAAAGATAACAAAACAATTTGCTAATGTGGACAGCAGGCCTCTGAAATGAAAAGGATATGAAGGCCGAAGCTAAAAAAAAGATATGACATGTCAAAGGCACAACAAAATCACAAGAAACTTGGTTTGGATAACATGCTTGGGTCAGGAGAAGCCATAAATGTGGATCCTCCAACTAGAGGCACGGAACCAACAGGTCTCTGTGGTGCAGCAACCAGTGCTGGGGCGGAGCCATATGCGTAGTTCTGGACATAGTTGATAGGGGCTTGTGGCACCTGAGGAGAAGACAGAGGAGATTGCGTGTTGTTCTTTGGTTGTGACTTTTTTTTCTGTTGGTCTTGTGACCTCTTCTTTTGCTGTGGACGAGACTTCTTGTGGTTATTATTGGTGTTCTCTTGGGACTTGTTCAAGCCATTCGGGACATTTTTTGGGGCATTGCTGTTGTTGTGTCTTTGTTGCTGTTGGTCAGGGTGCTGCTTCTGAGGCCTAGCATTTCTTTGTCTGGGGCCGTTGCCAAAATCAGGCTTCTGTCCACTAGGCAGAGAAGGCTCAGGAAGGATCATGAGTTTGTTGTTGCGGTGGCTGTTGATGTACGTGGCATCAAATGAGCCATTAGGGTGATTCACCATGGTAGAACTGGGCAACTTTGAGGTGATGCAGTGATAGTGTAGCAGCGTGGTATATATCTTGTAAAGAGAAGATATAGAAAGAGATATCGGCGTAAAAGCAGCAGAAGAAATACCGTGTAGAACTAGCATGAAGTGAAACTTACTCTAAAAGCTGTAACGCCCCTTTTTGTGACGAGATTCGCGAAAACTTCTGTAATGTTCTAGAATTTACTATGGAGCTCGATAGATTTTGCGCATGAAGCGGCGTAAAAACAGGTACGCAGATGTGCGCTTCGGCACTTCTGTATGGGGATACAGAAAGATAACTGAAGGGTGTTTGAATGAGAGGCTAAGGTGATTGTTATTGGTTGTTTTTTCATTGGACTGTTCATAAGGATCATAATTTACACAGACAATAACGAGAGTCCAAAATGGAGTATAACCTCAAACAGGAGAACAGAAAGAAATACCAGGATAAGACGAAGTTGAAGAGGCACCACAAGAAGGATTACTCCAAGGTGCTCAAGGCTCCGAAGGCAGGGACAGTAGAGGAAGAAGAAGAAGAAGAATCTGAAGAGGATTGCGATGAAGATGGGAACGTCATTGAGAAATTGGATGAGGAGGGTAATGTGATACCGAGACGGAAGAAGAAGTTACAAGGTAATGAATGGAGATATAAGGAGGAACTTACGATTGAGGGGTTGGATAATGACGACGAATTAATATCACAGCTTGATTTCAAGAAGCTTAGTACCAGAGAGATTGATCTTGGCACCAAAAGAAAGACCCTGGGAGAGATGTCCAAGGATGAGTTACTTAGTTTCAAGTTTGTGGATTCCAAATATGATAAAGAAAAGACTCTAAGTAAGCCAATGGATGAGTTGGATGTATTATTGGCAATGCCACCAAAGAAGGCCTCTATTGAGCCAGAAACAAAGTCCTTAGCGTCCCACACACCTCTACAGTTGAAGTCCGATGAGGCCTTCCTGGATGACCTTTTATGAATGCATAGGCCCTTGGGAAAGCTGTAGGGACAATAAATATTACTAAGACTACTAGTAACAACTTGGAAGCAGTCTCCAGATGACAACATCAAAACCACCAAGTAGAACATGAAACTGCGCCACGGCAGCTCCTTATAAGAGACCAACAGTTACCCGGCCCTTACTATAACTTTTCAGGTATGCGCAACAGCTGTTGAAATTTTTCTTCGATGGGCCGCCATAGAAAGAAAAAAAATGTTTGCGGATTTGGAACTTTCTTTAACCCAAAAAAGTAAAAGATCATAAAGACGAAATGGCTGTTTCTGCATCCAAAGCAAAGAGAGACGCCAAGAAGGCTGCTTCTGGTAAAAAGGTCAAGAAGGAGAAGTCCACCCAAGAACAGGCCGAGGCTACCGCTGATGATCTCCTGAAGTTGAAGTTGCAACAGGATAAAGATGGTATCTCTGACCGTGTCACCACCGGTGTCCTGGACTCTCTGGAGACATCAAGAGATATCAAGGTCTCCTCTGTGTCATTGCTCTTCCATGGTAAGGTTTTGCTTCAGGATTCTGTTTTGGAATTGAACTACGGTCGTCGTTATGGTCTTTTAGGTGAAAACGGTTGCGGTAAGTCAACCTTGTTAAACGCTATTGCTGCTAGAGAATACCCAATCCCAGAGAGCATTGATATCTACTTGTTGAACGAGCCAGCCGAACCTTCTGAGTACTCTGCCTTGGAGTATGTGGTTCGTGAAGCCGAGCATGAGCTAAAGAGATTAGAGGACCAAGTTGAAAAGACCATTGAGGAAGAGGGTCCTGAATCTCCAATCTTGGATGGTTTGTATGAGAAGATTGATTCTATGGATCCATCTACTTTTGAATCCAGAGCTGCTGTTATCTTGACCGGTTTGGGTTTCAACAAGAACACCATTACAAAAAAGACCAAGGACATGTCTGGTGGTTGGAAGATGCGTGTTGCATTGGCTAAGGCTCTTTTTGTTAAACCAACTTTGTTGTTATTGGATGACCCAACTGCGCATTTGGATTTAGAGGCGTGTGTTTGGTTAGAAGAGTACTTGAAGAGATTTGACCGTATCCTCGTGTTGGTGTCCCACTCACAAGATTTCTTAAACGGTGTTTGTACCAACATGATCGATATGAGAATGCAGAAATTGACCTCATATGGTGGTAACTACGATTCTTACATTAAGACCAGAACTGAATTGGAAACCAACCAAATGAAATCTTATAACAAACAACAAGAAGAGATTGCACATATTAAGAAGTTCATTGCTTCTGCTGGTACATATGCAAACTTGGTGCGTCAAGCGAAATCCAGACAGAAGATCTTGGATAAGATGGAGGCTGATGGATTAATCGAGAAGGTTGTCCCAGACAGAGTGTTCACTTTCAGATTCCCAGATGTCGAGAAGTTGCCACCTCCAGTTTTGTCTTTTGATGATATCTCTTTTGCCTACGATGGTAACTCAGAACATAACTTGTACGAAAACTTGAGTTTCGGTGTGGATATGGATTCCAGAATTGCCCTTGTGGGACCAAACGGTGTTGGTAAATCCACCTTATTGAAAATTATGACTGGTCAACTACAAGCTCAATCAGGTCGTGTTTCTCGTCATACCCACATTAAAGTTGGTGTCTATTCTCAGCACTCTGCTGATCAATTGGATTTGTCTAAGACCCCATTGGAGTTTGTCCGTGACAAATTCTCCAACATTTCTCAAGATTTGCAATACTGGAGAGGTCAGTTAGGTCGTTACGGTTTGACTGGTGAAGGTCAAACTGCTCAAATGGCCACTTTGTCTGAAGGTCAACGTTCCCGTGTTGTGTTCGCCCTTTTGGCCTTGGAGTCCCCAAACATCTTGTTGTTGGACGAGCCTACTAACGGTTTGGATATCCCAACCATTGACTCGCTCGCTGACGCCATTAACGCCTTCAACGGTGGTGTCGTTGTCGTGTCGCACGATTTCCGTCTCTTGGATAAGATTGCAAAGGACATTTACGTAGTTGAGAACAAGACTGCTACCAGATGGGACAGCACCATCACGGCGTACAAGAACAAGTTGGCTAAGAACGTTGTTTTGTGAGTTGTTGATCAATGGTTTATACACATGGTTTTCTTGTTTGGGTTATCTTCATTGTAGTACATGCATTCGTCCCGATATAATCCCGTTAAACAGAGGCGGTACCAAGGCCAACCAAGAATCTATACCGGTAACCATGTCCGTAGCCTGGGACATCAAGAGGCTACCAGGCTTGTGTGCTGCCTCGCTTATGCGCCCAGATGTGCCCAACGTGTTCTTCTCAGATTATTGCAAGATCCCTTCCGTTTTGGGGAAAAAGTAAACAACAACTTCCAAGACATTCTCACTGAGGCATCGCGAGAAAACCCTGAGACCTTTGCTGCTTTACATGGTTAAAAGGACAGGCCTTGCGCTCACTGGCTTGTGCAAGTTCCCATACTACAAATATTTACCGGCACTTCAGTCTCATCCCATTTCGATTGTCTATTGGGTGCAATTTCTGGGCCTTTTGAGATATCATCGAGCCATTCTTGACTTGCCGGATCGTCAAGAGAGAAACGTTTGAACATTAACAAAGGCAGAAGACGAATACACATAGTAAGGATGTCGTACAAGACCCACAAGAGACGACCAACATCCATTGCAGCCGATGAGATTCTTAGATCGTCTCTGAGTAACATGTACATCGCGGCTGATGGGCAACTCTTACAATCCTCTATGGTGAAAGAAGGCTCACCGTCAAAGAGACATTTAACGGGGTCTGCGTCACAAGTGAGGTTCGACCTTCCGGAAACTTCCTCTGAGAAAGAATATTCAGGTAATGAAGTTGATTCTTTCTTAAGTGAAGATTGGGAAGACATGGATGAAGATAACAACGACAGTTTTGATCACAAGTATGTTTTCAACAGCGAGTCCCATGAAGTTATGAGAGGACGATCTTTGAATAGAGATGACAGATGCGAAGTAAGCCAGTGCATGAGAGACCTTGTGTCAACGAGTCCACAGAGGAACAAGCTTTTCATTAGACCGAACTCAAAGTTGAACTCGCAGTTAATCCCGATTCCAGTCGAGGCACGTCTACCTCCTGTCCTATCGCTTGAGGGTAAACGAACGAATAGGCCGACGTCATTGGTGTTTAATGGTGTGGATTATGAACCTCTGGAGTTGAATTTCGTCAATAGTCGGTACTTGCAGAAGAAAGTGAAAGATCTTCGACCACAGATCATCGAGCCTGCTAAATCACAGTCAGAGATCACTATACCAGATCTTGATGCCCCAATAAGATCACATAATCAGCCACAGTCATTTAGCTTTGACAATGAAAAGGAGATTGCCAATCCAAGTCCTACTGCAAAGAGACTGAACAACGAATTGAACAGAACGTTCTCTTTCCCTCCCAGATCTCACACAACGGAAGTTGTACAGAAACTATCTGCAAATGAAGACGCACGACTAAAAGATTTACCACCTCTGCCTTCGAAAAAGTCATGGTTGCCTATCATCGAAAACCCCAACCCTACAGCTACCGGATTACAGATATTCCATGATGGTGAGATCCTAGAACAAAAACGACTACAAAACGCACTGGGACGTTTCGCAACACATTCCCCACAATTGGCATCACCGACTCGTCGCGGTGCAGTATACACACACCGTCATCGCCGATCCAAATCCATTATTGAACCTCTGGATGAGTCTCTGTCTGTTGAGGATTCCATAGTGAATAAACCATCCAAAACACCTCCACCGCCTTTAATGAGAAATCTATTGAACACCCCAGATGCTAGAGATCTGTCACCTCCTTCACAGACTCCTCAAGTGTATGGCCTTTGGAAACCAGTGCTCAATACGAGAGAAGAATCACCTGCCTCATCACAGTACTCTCTTCCCAATTCGATCCAAGAGTCCGCTCAATCACTTCAACGCTCAGAGAGCTCCGTGTACTCTGTGTGCGCACCAGTTGAATCTACAGACGATCAGAGATCCGTCCAAGGATCTATTCAATCCTCTCAAGCCTCAACAGGGGAGACCATTTCCAGCAGTGAATCCACACAACTATTTGACCTTCGCGACCTAATTATCAGCGCTGGTGGTGACTTAACATTGACTGGTAAGCAGATTGAAGAGATGGATAGAACAATTGCTTCTCAGTCACATATCTATGATGAACCAGCACCTCAAATAATAGCGGATAAGACCACTAGTAAAATCTATCCTGTTGGTCGCTCCAGTTTCAAGGAAAGCGATGGCCAACCTTTGAACTCATTCATGCAACCACATCAGATCTATGCGAAGGACACTGTTGAATCCGATACTATTCGTTCTATTTCCCAAAGCATGGATTTTAGATTAAGAAAATCGCCATTGCTGAGTCAATCGAGTTATGAATCCGAGATTTCTGAACCATTTTCTTATGCTTCAACAGCAAATACTGCTGAGACAATGTTTTCTAGCCATGTGCAAGCATCCCCGTTGGCTCATTTGAACATTATATCTAAGGATAAAGCGTCAGTAACTGGATATGGCCGACAGAGATCATACAGAAGTATCATGAAAGAGATGGACAATGGGGAATTCCAAGAGACAATTGTCCTAGACAGTGATGATGAACGAGACAGCGATGACCTTATCATAACAAAGATCAAGAAAATTGGGAACCCATCGCCGGCCATCTCCAGATTCTCATTTGAGACTATCGCGTCCGAAGCTCAAACAGACCAATATCACTTATCAGGAGAAAGACAGCTAAGGAGATACACATCGAAACGCAAGTCTGTCATGGAACTCTGCGACGATGCGATGAACAATACAAAGGAAGTGATGAATAATTTGAAGAGACAGAGAACTATCTTAATCCAGAGACGTAACGAATTGATGAAGCAACAAGAGAAGGATATAGATAAGCTAAACGCTATCAAAGATCTACAGAATAAGGTCAAAAGGGTTCATGATAGGGAACAATCGCTCCAAAGAGAATTGACAGAGAAACGAAATATGGATCATTATTTCGATTATGCCAATTCTGAATCATATGACTTCGAGACTTTCATGAGATCCAAATCCAAACCCAATGTCAGTCCGGTCTCTTCGGAATTGTCACACGTATGAGTCCAGAGAACATTAGCGACTGTTTTGCATCCAATGATTCCTTGTTCTCCTACAAAAGCTATTCGTAAATGTCCGTGAATTAAATTGAGGAAGAGTCTTCAGCATAAGAACCTTCAGATATAGGCGATAGTTCGACTTCATTAGATGTTTTGAATCCAGGGTTTGGAGTTGTGAAAGAGTTGTTTGGAGTTAAATAGGAGAACTGTTTGATCATTTCAGAAGTGGATTTCTGTGAATTTGATCTGTGGAACAGTGTGACGGTCTTCTCGCCTGCTTCGAATTTCGTATTCTGTGGAACATCTTCTCTCACAAATTTATGCAACTTCATAGAGCTGTTAAGAGATCTCGACCTTGTCTTTGGTGATTGTCGTTTCTTAGAAATCTCGTTATCATATTCGTAGTCATCTGGGATGCCGTTGATCTCATCCAGGAGAGATTCGTAAGAGCCATTTGGATCACCTTGAGATTCATCACCAGACATCCATGAATATCTGTGTGAGTTGAACTCTTGTTCCAAGTTCACTGGAAGTTGATGATACTTGACGGATCTTGTAGATTTCCATAGTGCTCCTGTAAAGCCATCCTGTGATGATGATGTTTTTTTTGTATCTTCAAGCTCTCCTTCATTCGTTGCTAATGTCTGCTGTATCCTATTTACCTTGGATATAAGCTCTTCATCGTCAGAGAAGTACTTCTTGTTGAAAAGCTCTTCATCGTCATTGAAATCGTCATCCTCATCAAAGTAGTTCATTTCGTCATCGAATTCCTCATCCATGTAGTCATTTAGATAGAAGCCTTGCTCACGAACCACATGTCGTTGTTCTCTCAAAACCTCAGCAGGATCCTTGTAGTATCTCTTTGAGTTGTTACGACCTGGTCCATTGTCCTGTTCAAATGAGAACTCTGAAGAGTTTGATTCAGAGTCATATCTATCATCAGCATTGCCCTTTAGAGGTTCACCAATGGATTTCAAAATCCTGCGATCAGAGTCCTGCACCTTCTGAGAGTTGTCATTCAGGCCCAGGTCTGTAAACATGGGCACAATATCAATTGGTGGGGCCAATGTGATCTCACTTGCAAGTATAGGCGACCCTGTGGTTATGATCTGAGCCCTTCTGTGCAAATTCTTCTTCATGATCTTACTGCTTGACTTCTTTCTGGGTGAGATTTTATCTGGGATCTCCAGCACTGTATTCAAGGGCAGTTGAAGCATGTCACCATCGTCGCTTCGTGCAGTGTTGTAGTTTGCCTCTGGAGAGGAGTCCAGAGAAGCAGAAGAGGACTTATCTATAGAAAAACTGATTCTCTGTGGTATCAGCGGGGTGCCCAGCTGCCTGTCACTGGGAGATATCCCCCATTCGTGTGTCCTGGTACCTTTGATCATCGGGAGTGGTGATGTTACCCTGCTCGGTGAAACAGGTGTCACAAGGTTGGTAGATGATCCCTTGCCTCTCTGGAACAGTCTCTGGAGTTTGTTGCCTCTGTTAAACGAGGGTGATGTCGGTAGCACATTTTTCACTGGGGATGAGTTGAGAGACGGTGAACTATGATGGTCACATACAGGTCTCTCATGGTCTAGAGGACTTGATAGGGCTTCTCCTTCTAGGGCACCCGAGGAGCCACGCCTGTGGGACTTGATGAACGATCTCATCAATTGTTGTGGCTTTAATATCTGCTTCTCCTAAGTAGATGGTCCGTTAAAGTAGTTAAACAGTGATTTTTGTGCCAAAAACAGCCAGCCATTTGGTATATGTACTGTTACCTAATACAACAAGTGCTTATGTCAGAGGTCAACAACATACCCACACATTATAGTGCATTTAGCCATTTTCTTTGGCCATTAGGGGACATCAACTTCCTCGGGATCAAGGATGGCTGCTGTGTTTCTTCAGGCTGATCCAACGGATAAAGTAGTCTCACAGACTATTTTCATGGCTGGTGTCAATGTTTTCGCTTACTACCGTGAAGATAAGCCAAATCCATTTGGTGAAGATGTGGAATCTGGTCTTCTGAAATTGCTGTTCCTCCTTCACGGTAGGGAGCAGAGCGTTGCAAGAGTAACTGGGCCACTTGCTCGCAGAGTACTTGAGGAGTACTACAAAGCTGATCAAGAAATACCATTAATCGTCTTCTGCTGGGACCATAGAAACCATGGCTCGAGGCTCGTCGAACCACTAAGAAACCTTACATGGGCAGAGGGTGACGTCAACCATGGATTAGATATGCTGTCTATAATCAGCGCTGCTGTGGAAGAACTGAAGTTGATCGTGGACTACCTCCCTGCTGCATTACCTCTATTCGCAAGGTTCACAGTTCAGAAAGTTGTGTCTGGGGTGTCAATGGGTGGTCATGCCACTATAAGATCCGTTGCCAAGTATCCCGAGCTATGGGATGGTGCTATTCCTATAGTTGGTTGTTTTGATCTTACATCATTGATGTTGAACAGGCTAAACAATTTTGGTGAGGCTAATCTGTTCACCTGGTCGTATGCTGATATCAAAAAACAGATCGATGACAAGTATTACCCTGAGTACTTGTTTCAGATCACAGCCAGGGAAGATAAAAATGTCCTTGAGAACTATGGGACTACTGGTGTAAAGACACTTGCTCTCTTTGGAGAAAATGATCCATTGGTGATTCCAAAATACTCCAGCAGTTTCTTGCAGAAGATGGGTACACAATTCCATGCTAGAGATCAGATTGATTTTAATTCATCTTTCCAGGCTATCAAATACCCAGCTACACATGAAGTCACCGACAGTATGATCATTGACATGGCTGAATGGCTACAGGTATTAAAATGATGATCGTACATATGTGGTTAGGATAGCCTCTGCTGATTCCGCACTTCATGCAGGGACCAGGTACTTGCAAGAGCCAAATACCTGGAAAAAGTACTCTAATCCATTGCTCCATCCTGAGATTCGGGAACCTTGAAACGATTTGAAGCAATGAAGAAGGATGATGGTCTTACACATGAAGCACTCAGATTCTGGCCTGTTGAGCTGAGGAAACTGAAACTCAAATTCTTGCTTTACATGAGAAAGATGGCAATTTTTTTCAGTTCTAGAAGGTCCAGTCTTAAAGCTCTTCAAAATATCACATAACGATTAGAGAGTGTGTACACAAATCTCCCATCTCCCATCGTAGTGAAAAGACAGTAGACCCCCCCCCCCCTGCGCACACGCATCATTACAGACATGAGTGTTCCTCCCGAGTCAATCGACCAACTTGGGCGCTCAAAGTATTCAAACTATTTCAACTACCTTAAATCATGCCCTTCGATATGTCATTCAAGCATGCCAAACGTTGCGAAATTGAGAACCAGACAGCCAACTTTGTTGGAGGAACTGTGACCTCAACTCGCAATCTTTCATCTCTAGAGACTAGAAGGGTTATTGAAAAGTCCTCGGACTCCGCTAATATCTGGTGCAGAACTAGAATAATCTTTGTTATAATCTGGTAACGTGGGTTAGTCTTGAAAGAGATCTTCGACAGCACAGTAAAGACATCATTGTTTGAAGTATGTTGACTTTCTGGTTGTATAACTTATCTGGTTTAGAAGGCAAATAGGCATTGGTAACCATGATACTGAAGTCTCAGCATTTCGCTCAAGTTCATGCCTAGGCCATGCCCAAAAATATCTTGAAGTTGCACGAACTTCGACCTCTTTCTGGACAAACCTCGGATATCCTACTGGCGAAGCATGGCATCTTTCTAAATAGTGGTTTCCATTGGATGCATGTTTGAATAAATCTTTTCCAACCGGTGGCAATGAGATGTTTACGACTTGAGTTTTACGAATAGCAATTATTATTATTTCTGGATAAGACTGGAGTTGGGGAAAAATACAATTCCGCTTTACCTATTGTGGCCGTTAGCTTTGAAAGTCTGGCGCTTGAATCTGGATATTCAGATCTTCCGTGTAAGATCGAACTGCGCTGGTATCATAACCTTCTCCTCATTGACGATGTTTTGGAATCAGGGATTGACGGTGCCATCTCTAAAGTATCAATCTTGCGGAACATAGAACTATAAAACAGCACTATGTCCCATAGATCTAAAACGTTAAACCTTCCAGCTCTCTTGTAAGTTTCGCAGCACCATCTGTAGAGACATCATTCTCCAATCTGATCTTTGCTCTATTCAATTCCAATCCTTCCAAAAGAATGCATGCCTTACAGATCCTATTACTGGATAAATAGCCACACTTCTCACATCTGTTGCCATCTTTGAAACCATTTCTGTTTAATGAAACTGATCCATCAGCTCTGACCTCAATTTCATCTTGGGCCTTCTCCACATTCTGTACATTTTTCACATTCTTTCTGAACTGGGTTCTTTCTTTCTTCTGTCTTAGCACCAAATTCTCTCCGGAGTGTATAATATCGATGATACAACTCGGTCTGATTGATTCCAAGTTCTTCATGAGTTCTCTTGCGGTGCCTCTAAATGCCTCTGGTGCATATGAACATTCCGTGGAGAAGTAATCTAACTTCTTATAGTGTGCATAGAGCACGATCTCCTTCTGGTACGAGTACTTGAACGGCTTAGATCTTTTGATTGGTGAACCAGCGCTTGAAGTCATGATAGCTGTAGATTTCTCCAAACGGGCGACATCACCTCTCAACAGGTTCATCAACACAGTTTCAGCCATATCATCAGCGTTATGACCCGTCACAACATGCTTGATCTCTAGCTTAGCAGCTCCTCTATCCAATGCTTGTCTTCTAAAGACACCACAATATGTACAACTGTTCCTTATCCCTGCATAACTGACGATTTCATCCATGGTCCAGTCATATAGCTCTCTGTATGATACAATCTCCAAGGGAAGCTGGTATTGTTGTTGGTTGCGCTTCACTGTAGCCAGGGAATCGTCTCTATAACCTATAATGCCTTCGTCGATACTCAGAAGCACAAGTTCAATGCCATAGTTATAACGCTCATTCAAGAGTTTTAGAACATAGGCCAATACTGTGGAGTCTTTACCACCAGAGGCACCAACTGCGACTCTTTCACCAGGGTAAAACAATTTGTTGTTGATGATTGTGTTATGTATTTCTGTTTCAAAGACGTCATAGAAGCATAGCTTACAGATCTTTTGTAGGTTCTTTGGTCTCTTTATCATGGCTTTACGACAGTGGCACAGCTCACACAGCTGTGATACTTTAGGCCTCCGAGGAGCATCTGTTGACATAATGTTGTAGATATTATCCTCTTAGTCTGACAAGATCAAAGAGAGTTTATCAGTTGTGTCTTGAGCGATGAGGCATGAAAACTTTTCGGTACGGACAGCATCGAAATGAGGCTAGGGGATTCAGTGATTTGGAAATTTTTTTAGTTGTTTCAATCATATGAGCAAGCTTGGACCTTTAGCACCATTCAATTAGTCTATTAGAGTCTTCTGAATAGAAACTTCCCACTAAAACATCCTCGTGTCAAACCATAGCACTTTCGCGTGCCCAAATTTACGCGTTTCCCCGTACAAATTCACGTTCCGAAATTTACGCGGTCCCTCGAAAATTTTCAGCGCCGGAGGTTGGAAAAAAAAAGTGAAAAAGGCCCATAAGTGACGGTGTAAAGAGGGTTAAAAAGACAACCAGATCGAAATGGCCAGTCGTTTCTTCCAGGGCGGTGAATCAGACTCCGAGTACTCTTCGTCCGAAGAAGAATTGCTTTCCTCGTCCGAGGAGGAGATTGTCTCCTCTGAGGAGGAGCAAGAAGAAGAGGATCTCAGCGATGATTCTGTGTTTGGTAACGACAGTGATAGTGAAGAGAGCGACAGTGACGACGGCGGCTTTGGTCGTGGTCCAGCGTACTTCTTGAAGAAGTCTACAGTTCCTGACACCGACGAAGAGAGCAGTGATGATGAGGGCAAGAAGGTTGTCAAGTCCGCTAAGGACAAGTTGTTGGATGAGATCAAAGGTTCCATTGCTGCCATTGACAGCGCTAAGATCACCAACGACTGGGTCTCTGTGCTTGCTGAGTTCGAGAAGCTTGCTAGAAACATTGTGCGTTCAGAGCAACAAAGCATTGGCACCCCAAGTTCTTATATTAAGGCTGTTGTCGGATTAGATGACACAATCACCACCGTTTCTCAGGAGGAAAAGAGCTCCAAGAAGAAGCTGAACGCCTCTGTCGCTAAGGCTTTCAACGCTGTGAGACAAAGAGTAAAAAAGAGTATCCGTGAGAAACAGACCCTTGTCGATGCATTCAGAGCCAATCCAGATGCATTCCAGAACGATGATGCACTTGCTATCGGCTCTTCCAGAGCTACCCCAGCTCCTCAAACTAAGACTGTTGTCAATGCTGGTCTGTTTACCACTTATAAGGCGGTTGCTGAAAGTAGAGGTAAGAAGAACGTTGACGTCTATGAAAACATTAAGACTTTGGAAGGCTTGGTTGAATCTACCTCTTCCGCTTATGAGAGAATCATTGTGCTCTTGATGTTGATTCCATTGAGATTCGACAGTGCCAGCAACATGACCTACATGCCATTGGACCAATGGAACAAGACTGCTAAGGATATCAACACTTTGTTTGAAGTGTTGGAGCACAACAAGGACACTTACCGTGTTGTGGAGACCACTGAGGCCCTTGATGATGTTGAACAGCCACCAAAACCAAATGCCCAAGGTGTTCGTGAGATCCTTGGTTCAGTCGTTTCCTTTGTGGAGAGATTGGACGATGAGTTCATCCGTTCTTTACAAGTGATTGACCCACACACCACCGAGTACATTGACCGTCTCAAAGACGAACAAGCTATTTACAACACCATCATCCGAGCCCAATTGTATTCTGAGGCTGTCATTCCAGAGTCTCAAACTGTTGACGCTGCTGGGGATCAAATAGCGAGAATCGTCTCTAGAAGAATTGACCATATTTACTTCAAGAAGTCATCTCTCATAAAGATCAACGAGTCTCTCGCTGCTGCTCAATCGACTCAACAATCCTATATCATCACATATGCTGACTCTGAAGATTATACTGACAGATTGTTGGATACGTTGGCTTCAGTCTTGTACAGACAATCAAATGCTGCTTACAGAAAGAAGGCTATGCTTTGTCACATTTACTACTATGCATTCAATAACAAGTACTTCAAGGCTAGAGATATGTTCTTGATGTCTCATTTGCAATCCACAATCCATACATCCGACCCAGCTTTGCAGATCTTGTTCAACAGAGCTTTGGTTCAACTCGGACTTTGTGCCTTCAGAAATGGTCTCATCCAAGAGGCTCATCAGGCTCTCCAGGAGATTGCCACTTCTCAACGTCATAGAGAATTGTTGGGTCAAAGCACTCAAAGATTCACGAACCAGACGCCTGCTGCTGAGAAACAGCGCGTTTTGCCATTCCACACGCATATCAACTTGGAACTCATGGAGTCTGTGTTCCTAACTTCTTCCTTATTGATTGAAATCCCACAATACGCTCAATTGGGCTCCTCTGTCGATGCGAAGAAGAGATTACAAACAAGATCCTTTAGACGTTTCCTGGAGTTCCACGAAAGACAAACATTTCAAGGCCCACCAGAAGGTACTAGAGATTACATCATGCATGCTGCTAAGAGTCTTCAATCTGGTGAATGGAAGAAAGCTGTTGAACTGCTTGTCTCTATCAAGATCTGGAACTTGTTCCCAGAATCAGATACGATTAAGGAGATGATCAAAGGGAAGATCCAAGTTGAAGGTTTGAGAACTTTCTTGTTCCAATTCAAATCCTTTTATTCTAAGCTTTCAATTGCTAAGCTTTCTCAACTCTTTGAACTTCCAGAGTCTAAGGTGTCTGCTGTTGTCTCTAAGATGATCTTCTCTGAAGAAATTGCGGCTGGTTTGGACCAAGTTTCTAATTCTATCATTTTCACCAAGGGCGTGGAACTCACTAAATTGCAAGAGCTTGCTCTTTCACTTTCTGATAAGGCTCAAAACCTGTCCGACCGTAACGAACGTCTTGCTGGTGCTCATCAGCCACAGAGCTACAGCAGCGACAAGTACAACTCTGGCGCTGATGGTAAGCGTGACAATCGTCATAACAACAGAAACTCCAACTTCAAGTTTGCTCCAGTTACTGGTGCTTTATCAAGTGCTCCAGCTACTATTTCTGGTGCTTTGAACGGGATGGACAAGAGAAAAAGAACTACACATGTCTAATAACTTCTTAACGTAAAGTTCATTTGTATATTGCTTTTCAAAAATGTAAGGAAAATCAAAACGTTATGTTGTCATCAGGCGAAGTAACTTCTCCACAAAACACCTTCTAGATCCTCTAACTGACTCTCTGTGAAGGATTGACGATCGATGTGCCAGGTATCCGCTCGCAACTTCTTGAAGTTACTTAAAATGTCCTTTGCAGACTTACCAACAACACCGGGATAAGAAGAAGCTCTTGCAAGAGCAACAATTTGGTCAGGCATCCATGCAGGAGGAGGAGAAGTGTACGGAAATGCAGAAATCAATGCACCCAAACCGATAGCAGCGCCGTGAAGTTTGATTAACTTCTCATTGGATATATGCTTCTTGTTTCCTCTCTTCGACAGGATCTTTTTGTACCTTTCAATAAATTGATCAATAGTATCCAGGTCTTTGGAGTTGTGGATAATACCAGCGAGAACATCAGCTGCCTTAGATCTAACTTCAACAGAAGAGTGGAAAAGTAATTCATCCACACGCGAGATTAGCTGAACTTTCTGCTTGGGAGATAAAAGTAACAACTGACGAGAGAAAAGATTCTCGATAAAAGTTAGTTGGTGACGAAGCTGATGGACAGAGTTATATGGATACGTTGTAATCTCCAGGACATCAGCCAGCTGTTCGGGTCTGTAACGGATATCTTTAGCAAAGTCTCTGAACACAGGCTCCAATTCGATTTGACCAAGCTTGCACAAATCTCTGTAACTGTCAAGGTGCATGACCATTGGAATGAGATAATCCTTAACATATGGAATGATCTCCTGGACAAAAGGTGATGTCTTTGCATTGAGCAGCCAAGCAAGCATACTCGTTGACAAATAGTAATAATCTGAGTTCATAGCATCTTGAGCGGTCAGACTTTCAATTTCCGCTCTCTTGGATTCAATCTCTCTGAAGAACTTTTTGATTTGCTCATCAAAAATAGGAGGATGTTGAAAGGAGATGGCACCCAGCTCCTGGCTTTCTTGAGCTTTCAAAAATTCCTGACAACTGGAAAAAGATTCATGACACACGGCTATAGACAACACAGCTAGAAGGCCACCCGTTTGGAAACGAACCGCTCTATAAGGATGTGCAAAGTCCAAAGACAGCAAAATATCTTCTGGATTCTGAAGCTCCCAGCCAAGATTCGAGATGTAACTTCTTTTCAACAAGAGACGGGAAGACTGTATGAGGGCATTTTGAGAAGGATCGACGATCGAATCTAAAGTCATCAACTTCTTATGGAGAAGAGGTACTCTTCTGAAGTCAATCTTACTTGGTATCCACCAGCAAACAATACTCCAAACACCAGAGGATTCTGGATTCAGATCAGACAATAAAATACGATCCAAAAATTTATCCAAATAAGCATCTCTGAGTGATACGTTCTCCTCTCTGGTATGAACCGTAGCAATGAATAACGCACAAACGATCTCAGCGGCGAGTATGATACTTGCCTTGTCTTCTTTGTCATAAATATCATTCAAAATGTCTAAGATATCTTGGTACGTTATAGGTGTGAATCCAAATTCAAGTAATTGAATCACTGCAACAACCAGAGAAACGTCAGAGACCTGAAACACAGCCTTGCTCTCGTTGTCAATAGTAACGGATTTCAAGACATCGGATAACCATTTCTTTTCGATGATAGAGCCAAATTCAGCCAGCGATGCTGTATCCTCCTTACTCAATGTGATGAACTCAAATGACTTTTCTGTGGTCAGGGCGACCAAACTCTTTCCCCAGAATAACCATCCAGACGACATTCTTCCATCAAAGAAGAAGTTTGGCTTCTCAAAGTTCTTCATTTCGGCCTCAAACTTAACCTGGAAGTCATCAGAAGTGTCAATCTCGACCATACCAGGTCTCAAGTAGTTCAACTCAAAGGTGCTTCTGAGATCATAGCCATATGTGGCCAAATGCATCACTTTGTCAACCATCTTGGAAAACCACTTCAAACAATGTCTGACAAGACTTGGATGACCCTTCGCTTGCGTGGCAAGAAGCCTCAGGACGTCAGGCGATGTCTTTATCTCAAAGTACTCTTGAAGATTTGTGAGATAGTTGAGATAAGCAAATGTATGTTGCCAATGTGAATTCTCGTGCGTAAGAGTGAGCATGAGCTCTTGCAGTTCCTCCAATTGTTGGATGTACTCCTCTCTTCTCTTGTCCTTTGCGGTTCTCACAGCATTGATCTCAAGGTCGATACATTTGTCCGGGGGTCTGATTGCAGAATCAATCCCGCTCTCATTGAAGATGGCAACAGCAGATGGAACTTTGATTGAGTCCGATTTCGCGATCAACAAGTTCTTTGCAAGTCGGCTGACTTCATGATTGTCACATTTAGCACATTTATCGAACATGGAAATGATGTCCTTCAAATTCTTGTAGTCACCTCCGATCTTATTGGCAACTTTACTCAACAAGAACATTTTTAATGTGGACTCCAAACGCTTGTAGTTATTGGTTGCGAGGTACTCCGCGGCCTGAGCCAATAAGGACTTGAGAATGAGAGAGTAAGATCCAATGATCTTTCTCATTGTCTGCGTCAATGCGCTGAAAGCTGCATTACTGGTGGTTTCATAAGCAGATGTGGCCAATTCCATCAAATCAGAAAGTAATATCTTATCCAGCTTCGAAGGGAATCTGTTCGTGGAGTGAAGAATAACTCTTTGCCTATGATACTTCTCAATACGAGCACCCATGGTGGTTCTTGTGAATGGCTTCTTGTAGTTGCCCATGGATTGGACCCTCTTGAGGAAAGTGTAATCAATAAATAACTGGTCATCAACATCATAAGACGATTCCTTGCCGACGTCAGAAAAATAGGTCTTCAAAAGAATAAGGAATGGTTGAAACAAGTTCACATTCTCAGACTTCTGGGACTTGAGGAACAGGAAAATCTTGTGCAACTCTTGGGCAACAATACTTCTCAAAGAGTGAAGATGGTTGTAATCAAAGGAGTTCTTCTTCTCAGTGGCAGTAGAGCCAAAAAAGTAGTTACAGCTGTAAATCTTGCCTTTTCTGAAAGCAATCGAAGGATTCATGACGGATGTCAAATCACTTTCGTGATCATCAGAAGGGGTCAGAAGTCTTGAGCTTGAAATTTCATCTTCGAAAACCATGGAATCGCCATCGAAGTTACTCATATCAGCCGGGTCCTGGGCGTGTAATGGAATGTCGATGGCATTTGCATCTGGGATATTAGCATCCGGTAAGACCTCTGGATCGTCATCCTTTTCAGTGATCTGCTCGATATCAATGTTAAGCTCATGGCCGTCACTCCTAGAGGATCTTAAAGAACGAAGAATCAAGAGTCTATGGGCAAGACTTGTGTTGTCGAAGTTATGGTCGTCCACAGAGTTGTTAAAATCTGGATCGAACAAGATACTGATACCTGACAATGCGGTCCCAAGGAATGCAAAGTTCTTTATCAATTCGTCAATTACTGGTAAATCAGGTTCTGACTGCCTACCAATAATTTCATCCACCTCGGTGAGACACATTAGAATAACGCTTTCGAATATATCAATTGCGCAACGAACCTCTGTAATCGCTGGCACATACCATTCAAAGTCCAAGTTTTCCTTATCAAATCTCTTCTCATCAAACTGGTAACCACCCCAGGCAGCAGAATAGTTCTCAAGAGTTGGCTGGCTTTTCAAAAGTCTGTTTTCCTTGATCTTAATGCTTGACAAGTTCTTCAAAGTCTTATGAACAACATACGAAGTGACACTGGCCAAAGATGGATTAGTGATCTTCTCATGTACCAATTTGATCAATTTCAGGACCTGTTTGTGGAACTCAACCAGTTTTTCATTGGAAACACTGATGACCTCACTGATGATGATCAAGTACAATTCAAGTTTCATATCACTGTCCAAGACATAGGCTGTATTGTTTCTCACTGATCCCGCACCTTGCTCGATCTCAAATCTGATCAATCTTTCGAGGTCATTGAAGAACTTCTGAGCTAATGAATTATCTCTTCTCACCATGGAAGCAACAATGTTTGCAAATATTGGTGCATTATGGGTAATTTCTTCAAAATCACCTTCCAACAACTGATTGTGGACAAGATCGGCCATCTCTTGAAAAAGTTCATCAGATAGAGATTCTGTAAAGATTAAAACCACTTGAGTTACCTTGAAGTTAAACTTCTCATCCAAATCGGCCTCAAGCAAAAGGAAAAGGCGTTCTGTGAACAGTCTAACCATATCTCTGAATCCCAATGTTGAAGCCTTGAACGCGGCATTGATATCATCTTGAGATGGCTGATATCTTTCACCTGGATACATCTTGATGAACTGGAGGTGCTCTTGGATGAAGTTCAAAGTTGTTGATTCGAATGAAACAAAGTCAGCATCTGTGGCAATGATTTGGATTGGGATGATCGATGTCAAGGAGACGAATGTATTCATAACGTGATTTGACAAGTTCAAATCATTGGTGCCGATTTTGTTGATCATCAAGTTGAGCAATTGCACTATATGGATTCTGTATATTGGATCATACACGATGAACCTTGATAACTCAGTGAATTGTTTCAATGAAACGATGATTCTATGAGAAGAGTCAATGAATTGATCAGTCAATGAATCATAGACATCAAGCAAGATCTTATCAGTGAATGAACTATTGCAAGACGCTGCGATATCACCAAGGTATCCAATGGTGGACACATAGTAGTTCGAGATGGAATCCTTCTTTGCTTGAGATCCCAATAGCACTAAATCACTGAATGCATCCACAATCTTTCCATTCATGCCCTTAGTCAACTTCAAGTCATCTGGGAGTTCACAATCCTTTTCCTTTTCTGCCATGACCCTCTCATGGTATGTGAAGACGAATCTATGACAGAACTTGGCAATCAATGTGGACCAAGAACCGAAATTAGAAGGATGAACAAACGTCTCCAGAGAGTCTAACAGGGTCTTGAACTTCTTGAAAAGATCGTCAAAGTTCTGTGGTGTTATAGAAGATACCAATAGACCCGCAACTTTCGAATAAGATTGATCTTGGAACTCGGTTCTCAAATTTCTTTGGATTCTATTCAAGATAAAATCCATTTGAAGATCTGTAAGGATACCAAATTTTTGAAGTTTCTCATAAGATAGCTTTCCTTCAGAGATCAATTTATAAGCCTTCTGAGAGGTTCTGTTTAGTAGATAGAAGTAATTACTCTCTGGTCTTGTCTTATTTGGTGATAAGTTGGTCCAAAGATGGAAAATGGAATTGATATAAGACATCACAGATTCATCTTCGTTGAAATGCACTGGGAGCGTACGTGATAAGATTGGAGTACACAGATATGCTGTTCTCACGTGGAATCTCTGTATTGACCACTCAAAGATCTCAGACATCGAACCAGGTTTGAAGAATGGATTGGAATGAAGGGACAATTTCAACATCAGGTTGAAAGTTTCTTTATCAGATTCACTAACTTGAGGGTTATAGATCTCATAATTGGAGCTTGGGTCAGCGAAGAACTGGGTATAGAAGTCAAGTAATTGTATATGGTCCAATTCCAATAATTTGTTCTCAAGATCATGTTGATACTTCTGAGTAAGTTTGATAAAGATATCGATGAACATTGACAAATGGATGCTTTGACCACGGGACAAGCACAAGAAGTAGTATACTTTGGCCAATGAAGATCTCAATGTTAGAGGTATGTCAAACTTCATCTTCAAGCAACTCTTCAACTCATTAGTCCAATGGTTGACGGAAACAATTGTAGCGGATCTTGGTAGCACTTTACCAATGACACCTGAAGATTTCACTTCATCGTCCTCATCATCTGCTTCTTCGCCATCCTGCTCTTCAACTTCGAAGGTCATGTCGGCATTGAAGAAATCTGTGTCCAAAGTGAGCTCGATATCATTCTTCACCGCAGCGAGGTCCTTTGTAGAAATTCTAACGTATCCTTCAAGGTCCATTGATTTGATGGCAATGTACAAGTGGACTAAGACGTGAGACAAGTAACGTGCCTGATCCTTATGGGTCTCGGTGCTATAAGGTAACTCCTCCGGCAAGTTCAAATGTCTTGCCTTAGACCTTGAAAACCACTTTGATTGATTATCCAGGATATTCTTTTTATACTCCTCGTAATCGTCAGGATAGTCAAGGGCGTAGTGTTTTAATCGATCAGCAACCAATTTCTCATCCTTTTTATCAGCAGCAAGGGACATATTCCCAGGGTCCGGGGTCTGTGATATATTGTTCAGCTTTGCCCTCTTGGAATGGCCTATAAGATCGATGCCAGAGCTTGCTCTGGGAGGTACCGCAGTTGGGTCCCGACCACTCACTGATGCGAGCGCAATCTTCTTCAATGGCACTGGTGCAGGGATATTGAATGGCATTATATTCGTATCTTATTCGTATTCGTAATGTATTAAGCTCTTGTTCCACGTCTTGTGGCGTAAGGTACAAATAGCAGATTAGGGCGGCAAACTGGTTTGAACTGTGTCTCTGTGTCTCTTGCGGGCCTCACCGAGTCAACAATTCTTCAGAATATCTCAATGTCTTATGATAACTTCAAAATAAGGTCTCTGACACCACAGTGGTTGATTGCTCGTGACAATCGAAGTCCAACTCTTGACGAATGTAAGACGAAGCTCATAATCTTCACCAGGCGCTGGCGAATTTGGTTGCGGGGACACATGACGTTTCTGCCATTTACGAGATGTGTCAATTGTGGCCCGGTCCAATTCTGCCATCCTGCAGATGTGTCATTAATCGCCAGGGCAGCGGGTCCCGGCGTCAATCTTTGTTGAACCCGCGGCCCATCTGCCTGCGGAGGACATTTTTCTCTTTGGGTTCCAGTTCCAACAAAATTCCATTAAGCTCCTTACGGATATCAGGCAGTAATATTTCCAACAGCTCAACCCTTGTTGCCACTCCCTTGCTTAAGGAAACACGCTTCCCTCGCTATTTGTCTCTCCAAAGATGGGTTTCTTAAGGGCTGCTAAGTACTACGCTAAAACGACGCTGGCAATCACAGTGCTGTCAGGTTGTGCCATCTACGGTGTTCTCTGTTCAGTGGCACTCGCGCTTGTGGGTAAACGCCATTTGGCGCAATGGTCCACTGCCCGTGTGTTCTATTGGTCCTTCTCCACTATACTGGGTATCAGAATTAAGTTGATCAACGGTGAGAACCTGGACAAATTGCCTGCTATCATCGTTGGTAACCATCAGTCAGCGTTGGATATCTTGATCCTAGGCAGAATCTTCCCAAAAGGCTGCACCGTGACTTCTAAGAAATCTTTGAAATGGGTCCCAATCCTAGGCTGGTTCATGGCTCTCAGTGGTACGTTTTTCCTGGATCGTTCCAACAGAGAAAGATCGGTTAAAACCTTGAATAAGGCACTCCAAGAGCTCAAAGACAAGAAGAGAGGTTTGTACATCTTCCCAGAAGGTACTAGATCGTATGCCCAAACTCCAATGCTTCTACCTTTCAAGAAAGGCGCCTTCCATTTAGCTCAACAAGGTGGTATTCCAGTCATCCCAATCATTGTCTCCAACACCTCCTCCTTGATTAACCATAAAACAAAGACTTTTGAAACAGGTGAGATCATCATCAAGGTGTTGGACCCAATGCCTACTGATGATATGAAGCCTGAAGAAGTCTCTGCCTTCAGTGAAAAGGTTAGAGAGGCTATGTTGGCCGAAGTTGAAACCCTGGGTTTTTCCATCCCTGATACGCCACAAGTTCCAACCTCGTCCGATTCTAATGAGACTGATGACTACGAAACCGTTCCAAATGACACTGATGCCACTGATGTGACCCCAAAAGTGAGTGAAGAGAGAACAAGCCTTTTGAGTAAACCGTCTGACTCTCTCTGAGTGTTGTACTTCTCTCTTGTCAGATATAATTTCCTATATAATTCCATGCTACACCTAATTCTACCCTACGTAGTCACATAACACACATTTCATAAGGATGTTCATTCGTCAAGAAACTTTTTTAATCTCTTCTTTGACGCTTATGGCCATGCTTGAACCCATTGAATCTCTTTCTCTTGAAGTTCTTATTACCGCCAAAGTTCTCATTTTGGGCCTTCATCTCCACATATGCAGGTTTGCTCATAACAACTTCGAGCTCCCTACCTTCGTATTCAGGCTTTGGACTCAATTCGACAAACTTCTTTGCATCTTCCAAATCGGCAAACTCGACAAAGACACTCTTCTTGAATGCCTTCTCCTCGTTTCTTCTCAATCTCACTTCATTGACTTTACCGTACTGTTGGAACCACTTTTCCAAATCCTCTTGGGTGGTCTCAGTCTCTTCATCGAAACCTTTGGCATAAACAGATCTTTGGAAACGAAGTTGTTTCTCAGAGTCCTTTGGCGGCAAAATGGCATTCTTACGTCTAACCAACTCACCATCCTCAGAGACAACAAGGAATTCAGATGTTCTCAATGCGTCCACCACAGCACTCAATGGTCTAAATTTCTTCATTCTGTTGAAAGATGCAATTGTAGCGATTGAAACCCAGCCTTCTTGGTTGGATTGCACAGTACGCCAGAGAAACTTATCCTTTGGCAAGTTGGAGTCACTGAAGTAGAATTCGACCTGTTTGAGAACGTCTTGCGCGGAGAATTCTTTATATTCTGGGGCCTGGGTCTCTTCCTTACTCTCTTCCTTACTCTCTTCCTCTGTCTCTTTCGTGGCTTCTTCTTCTGGATCTTGCTTCTTTTGGATCTCTTCAACCTTCTCAGTGGCCTCGGTCAACTCGACAGCTTCCACTGGATCTTCCAATGAAGTCTCAATCTTCTCAGCGGTCTTAATCTCTTCGCTCATAGTCAACGTTGTATGCTTCTGCTCTCTACCCAAAATGGTCAATAAAAGTGTCAGCGCGGACGTTCATGAAAAAAAAATCCACTGAGTCCAAGGCGATGACCTGGTTCGGGAAGCATTTCGACTTTATGTAAGCCGATGAGAAGAATGTATATCATTGCTTGTAGGGTGTAATTGTGAGTACTCGGTATGGCATGTGTACCTGATCGTTCGGTTCGTATTCAGATCCATCATCCCTCGTGCCACATTGTACTTTTCCGCGGGGTTCCAAGATAAAATCAAGAAGGGATCGTATGAGCCCTCATCTCGCCTTGTTTCCAATATTCACCGTGAACGACGCCATACCTCATCAAATGGAGGAATAGAACACGATCCACATTGGTGTAGAACACACTGGGAATGCACGACCACTCTGAAACTGGATCCTTAGACATTGAAGGCTGGACCTTTGTCTTGACCATTCCAGATTCAAACCCACTGTCCAAGCTTGTGGTGATAATGCATGCACCGAATTCAGCACGTACTTTATGTAACAGTGATGTAAGGGATGAATACTCCTCATTGAGAGTACCCTGATAGGTTAATTCCCAGTGGAATACAGAAAGGTTGTCAATTATCACGGAAATGAGTGGTTGGTCCTTGCGTCTGGAATCAAAGAAGGAGTAATCGGCGATACTTCTGATAGACCTGAGAAGTTTCGTGATAGTTCCAATGTCACCGATAACGATTAAACGGTCCAGTTGGCTCTCATCTAATTCCTTAAACCACCTAGACTGCTGATACCACGAATAGTCCAGATCAAACAAGATAACGAGCCCAATATCATTCTCTTTCAGCAAAGAGTTGATACACTGACTCAAAAACCATAGTCTCAGTCTGTATTTGTAGTCAATGACGTGTATCTGGCTTGATCTGTCCCTCAGAAGGGGAATCTTCAATTCATGTTCCACGGGTCTGATAAACTGAGAGGCTGTTAGCTATAGTGAACCATGAAAGATCCCTTAGAAGGTGATCGGTGGTAATACACACTTCTCTGAGTGGAACGAACTGTAGAGAATTCACCAGTTCCATTTCTAATACTCCTGTTTTACACCCTTCAATGGTGGTATCGCCTTTAGTTCTCCCTCGCGAAGTTCAAAAGAACTACAACTTCCACAACCAAACAGACAACAAAGCCGATAGGAATAACAGAAGGGATGGCAAAGACTCGCTCACAGGGCCCGGTGCTCTCGCAGAGAGAACGCCGGAAGGATGCCCAGGATCTGAAGCTGAAGGCGGGGCATGAAGAATTTGAAGAAGAGGATAAGAAGAAGCCTACCGTGGAACCATTCCCACAGGAGAAATTTATCATGTGGGCTTCGAAGATGTTCCAGGACCATTTCACCGCAGGCAAGTTCATCCAGTTGTCGATACTGGCATTTGCTGTGAATCAGGCTTATGTGGCCTTCGACGACACCTATACCACTGAGAGCGATACCAATTTGTTGATTAGTACTCTCTGTGGACTTGTTGCGTTGATTGCAGGTGTTGTTATTGCCTTCAGAGTGAAGGCAAATTTGAGAAAGCAACGAGGTGAAGAAATCCCAGTTGCCCTGCCACCATGGAATACCGTCTACTTGATCTTTTTGCCTATCATGTTACCATATGTGTTTCAAAGGGAGCTCATGTTGTATAATGCTGCGTTTGCATCATCAGTTTTGGAATTACCATTAGTGGCCAAAGTGATCATCCAGACTACCATCATCGGCTCTAATACTGAACATGATGATATGGTGGCGAATTTGAAGATTGTTCTGACACATACAGCTATTAACTACGTCTTGGGTAAAGTCTCAGAGTTTAAATCCTTGGATAGAGTGGAGGTTACGCTCTTCAGCACCTTGCTAACAGACCTCTATTTGATCGAATCTGAAGAGCTATACATTGTCTTATTACAGAAATTGTTCACCTCTTATTGCTTGGGCCTCGGCGTCGTCTATGGTATCACCAAATTATGGACTTCGAACACTCTGTTGAGAAGTTTGATTGTGTTAATCGCATGGATGGCGTCGTTCACCACCGCGTCTCTTTATCAACTCGAGCCTGTCTTCAATGAGAACGCTGTTGTGTGGCTCTATGACTATATCCTTTCATCTGAGACAAGGGTCCAAATCTTTAGCGTTTGGCTGGTATCCTTATTATTGTTGATCCCTACCATCTTCAACTATAAAATTAGACTATCGACAAACTCGCGCCGTAAGATTTGGCACTTCTTGGTATTGATCCTCATTGCATACCCTTTGAGATTAGACCCAGATTTCGTTAAGTTGTCACTATCCGGTTCTTTGATCCTTTTCTTTGTGGTTGAGATGATCAGATACTTGAAATTGGCCCCATTTGGACAGGTTTTGGATTCCAATTTACGTGAGTTCGCAGATTGGAGAGACGAGAAGGGGCCAATCATCATTTCATATATCTATTTATTCATAGGGATCACTTTGCCTATTCTTTTTAATAATTCTGTCGTGGGACTTGTCGTTTTGGGAGTTGGTGATTCCATGGCGTCCATTGTCGGTTCTAAATGGGGTGAGATTAAGTGGTCTCGTTCTGAAAAGACTGTTGAGGGTACTATGACGTTTGTTGTGTCTACTTTTGCCATCTGTTCGCTGTTCAAATGGATCAGTTGGTACTTTGTTGACAAGTCATACCATTCTCTCCTGTTAACATGCACTTTGAGTGGGCTTTTAGAAGGGAATAGTGATATGAATGACAACATCATGATTCCGGGATACATGCTTGTTCTTCTACAATCGTTGGAATGAAAGTTATAAATATATAGATAGAGTGCGGATAAAAAGAGATGTGCATGAAACGCAAAAGTAGATAAATCGAGAAGAGAGTCTTTTTTTGAAGGGCATAACGATCATGAAGCAGTATTATAAATCAAATGTACAAAGAAAAACAACGTAAAGGTTTTCAAGCAGTTGCAGTGACCAACAAACTCGGTGTCTTGACAGATGGCGTTATTTTCAACCTCTCACTTGCAACGTACCAACCACCATTTTCGGAAGGTTGTGGGGCAGGAGATGCCCAGTTCACTGCAGAAGATATTGTATAACTCCAACCTGGTGTAATTGTAGAGGCCTGCTCCAAGGAAGATTTGAATGTCGAGAAGAACGACACCGAAGATGTAGGGAATTGACGAGACCACGCGCTCTTGTCCTTAGTGACCGTCGTACCTGGTTGTGTTTGCATTGGAGCATAGCGTGTCTTTCCTGTTTGCAAGCCATATGGGACAGTGAACGATCGTGAATCAATGGAGATGATCCCTGTGTTTGTACCATCACTCAGGGAGGTTTGAGCATCTGGTGGTATTGTGATGGCACCGACACTAGGCTCATAAGTACCAGACATACCAGTTAGTTGGAATCTGTTCGAGTAATGAATAGTCCAGCCTTTTGCTGCAGTGGCAACAATTTGGATGTAGTAGTAACCGTCCTGACCAGCAGAGGAGTCAATCGTGAGGTCATAGGAATAGCCAGAGATATCTGAGGCCTTAACATTTTTGGCCAAAGTTTCAACGGCGTGAATCTGAGAGTTGGGGCCAGAACAGAGCAAAAAAGTATAAGTGTCAATCTCAGACAGCTTGGGGTTGGCATTGGATTCAATCCAAGTGACTGAAACTTGCGCAGAACCCCCCGAGACAGCATATGTCTGGCCAGTAAGCGGTTTGGAGATGGACACATCCGCCAGCGACCCTTGGAAGAGTGTGAAGAGTGTCAGTAATGTAGTAAGCGTGTGGAACAGCGACGCCGGGAACATATTGTGCTTGATATCTGTTGTGACGCAAGGGCCTGTGGAAGTGGCTTTGGGGGACGCAATAGCAGCTTTGATAATTTTTGTTGGCGAAATAGGGCAAGTTGCAGAGAGGAGGAGCGGTCGCCAGAAGAATATAAACACTTCAGTGGTATAAGAGCTCTAGTGGTGTTTTTTAAAGTCAACAGAAAGGTGAGCTCTTAATTCTGAGGACATTCTTTTCATCGCTCCCGCCTCCCCCCGCAACGCGTCTGCTCGTGCGCGATGCTGCGAGCTGCGTGCACTAATGTGCAAGATTTCTAGGAGGACACTTGAGACCATGTGTATGCTGCTGTTGTTCGGAGGAAACGAGGTAGGACTAATATAGATTAATACACAAGGAGTCCAATAAAGTTATCATTGTCTTAATAACGCTGGTGGAACCCCATGTATCTTGCTGGCGCTTACCGGGTTTCCCGATTGGGAACATACAGCTTCCATTTCAGGCAATAATTGCATATTGCTGCCCTTAACAAGCTTTTTGCAATCCATATGGGGCCATGGGATGAGATCAATAGTGTATTTACTGTATTACTTAGAGTACTAGTAAAAGTACTTATAACTATTAACTTGTACGCTACACATAAACTCTCTCTCTCTCTTTCTTTATATAGGAGAATTCCTGTGTAGGCAAACTCGCATGCCCAGCAAACAGTCAAAATTTCGACTTTCTATGTGACAGGCTAAGGAGGTACAGTAACCAAGACAACAGAAGGGCCCTTCACCAACAATGTTTCCAACTACTCAAGTGCATTCCACTTCCCTCAACTCCTTCAATGCAAACCACACGCTCTACGACAAGTTGCGGCCCGAATTCGACCCTAAGTTCGTCGCAAAGTTCTTCCAGTCCCTTTCCCTCACAAAGGGACAAGCTATCCTGGAATTGGCAGCTGGTACTGGTAAATTCACTAGGGAGCTCGTGAATCATGGCTATGCCGATGATTTGATTATCGTAGAGCCAAGTGAAGGCATGCTCGAGAGCTTCAAGAAGAACTTCCCTGCATTAGAGTCTCGTATCGGTTCGAGTTATGAAATACCCCTTGATGATTCCTCTGTGGATTGTGTTATCGTGGCACAGGGGTTTCACTGGTTCAGTGATGAAGAGAGTTTGAAGGAACTATACCGCGTTCTCAAACCACATGGCAAGATTGGTCTGATCTGGAACTTTGACTCCATAAACAACAATGACAATGATACAAAGCTGAGCGTCGCAGATGAAGATCTAAAGGATATGGTTGCATGGGAGCAAATTGCTAATGAAGCTCAAGCTTATGATTCCGAGGTACCACAGTATAGAAAAGCTGAATGGGGTAAAGTCTTTGATAACCAAGAGCTGTTTGACCGAAAAACTATTGATTCCCAATTCCAGTACAAAATGCATCCATTTCCAAAGGATTCGGTCTATGACTATTGGCTTACGAGATCATATATCACCAGTTTGTCCGAGGAAGAGAAGATGAAACTAAAGGTAAAAGTTGAAATTGCTATTGAACATGCTCCTGGAAACTGTTTTGTCTCTGAAACTGAGATAAAGCAGTTCATGGGATCACACTTCTTTGTTATCAGTAAGGCTTGATCCCTGTTCTTCCATCAACGTTACATAACAAGTATTAAAGCTACAGATTAAATGCGAAATCTTTGGATATCACAGATCTTGACATATTCTATGGATGAAATCCCATGCGCTGAACTGTATCTCATCGGTACTGCCCAACATTGGCATCCCCTTAGAAAACCTGAGACGGCCATCGGACCCCATCATCATGAAACGACACTTGAATTTGGAGATCTTGAGTTTGTGGAAACTTATGGATGTCTGCTCCTTTAAATAAGCTAGTATCTCTTGGAATAGAGTGGTTGTCTTGAATTCATTAAATCCTATGAGGTCCTTGTTTCGTAATTCAACAGCAATTGTATTGAGCATCTTTGAACGTAATTCAGTTTGGAATACTAGTTCAACATTACCTAGTTTGGCCTTATCCGGTAGTCTGTCCACAATGGTATTGAGACAATCCATCAGGAATTCAGAGTTGAACTTCAATGGCCGTAGTTGGAACCCATATTCATTCGATAACCAATGTATTAGCAAGCTATCCAGCTTTGTTGAGCTTCGAGATAGTACAAGGGTCTTCTTGCCGTTCGTCAGAATCGTGTAGCCCTGGCTTTTGAATACATAATTAGGGAAATCAATGTTCACAGTGATGATTCCATATGAAACGTCGTGTATCATCTTGGTATCGCGCTTGACTTCGATAGAGGTCATATCACGCAACTGCTCCGCAGTAAGATCCATCAGTGCACTAGATGTGATCAGGTCCTCGTCGGAGTTCACCAGGACTGCCACGACGATGACTTTAAAACCCAGAGTTATCGATGATGAGTCCCAAGACAGATCGAAGCATTGCGAAGCCTGAAATAGCCGTAGTGGTGTTGAAGGTAGGCTCATCCGGTATATTGTTGTTACAGATTCCAGGGGAATGGCGTAATTGTAGGAACGTGAGGTGGTTTGTGGTTGCTGTGGCCCTCGTTCTGTGTTTGTTTACCTTCGCCATGTGAGATTTTCGCTGACACCTTTCAATAACCGAGAACTCCATCAACTATCAACGTTTTAAGGAAGAAGCGTCTTGTTCAATCATCGACAGGGTAGAGGACAGAAAGGGCATATATACCATTAACCCAATTGAAGACGCCATTAACTAGTACTTCTACACATAAATGAGCAACTTCTGGGAGAACAACAAGGAGGCCATATACAAGAACACCACTAAGGCTGCGAAAACGACTGGAAAGTATGCCTGGGCTGGTACGAAGACCTTGTCAAAAGCTGGTTACAATGCTGCTAAGGGTAACCCACAATCAGTATCGTCTGATAAAGCAGATGAACCGCTAGATTTCGGTGAGACAAGAAACTTGAACTCGCTGCCTGATGTTGCAAAGTTTCCTCCGCCACCGTTGAAACCAGGACAGAAGCAGTACACTAGTGAGAAACTGAAGGCACAGTTTCCACAGTCTGCTGTTCCACAGGCTGCTGGTCAACCTGACCAGTCTCAGTACCAGCAACCGGAAGGACAGTATCAACAGTTCCAGGCACAGCCTCAGCAGACACAATATCAACAGGCTCCACCACAATCTGCGCAGCAAATTCTACAACAAGCTCCGGTACACGTTTCAGACCAGCCTCAGCAAGCGAAATCTGTTCCAGGTGTCCCTCCTAGGGAAACTATCGCTGTTCCACCAACGCAGGTGACCGTTGGTACTACCACTTTGAATATTCCTGCCTACAGCGTTGATAAGCAACAGGCCTTGAGCATCTCTGGCCAATTGGTATCAGGGGTCTTTAAGGCACAACAATCACAGAATGGTCAGTTATCTGGCACTTATGTTCAAGGTGGTCAGTCTCTTCCGGGTCTTGCTACTCTACCGCAACAACAGGAGACTCCTTCCGCTCAAGATACTGTTCCATTGCAACAGCCAGCTTTGGACTATAGCAATCCTTATTATCAGGTTGCAGTCTCAGTTCCGCAATATCCTCAGATTGCTGCTACAATGGAGAATTCACCGGGGTCATTACAACCTGTCGATAATGGAAGGGCTCCTCCTCCTCCACCTCCAACAAGAGACTATCTGAGACCACAAGTAGCTGTTCCACGACAGCTGCCTTCTCGTGAGACATCAACACCATCTCCTGATCTCTCTGGCTTCGCTATCCCACCAAAGAGAACTATTCCTACGGTTCCATGTTCAACAGAACAACCAGGCCCTCAACAAATCCCACCAACAGCATCTATCCTTCCTGAGCCTGTGAGTAGGTTCAGCTCTAGTCAATCTGTTAATCGACCAGCTCCTCCCTCCAGGATTGGTTCAGTGGCAAGTGGTTCCGTCTCAAGAAAAGTATCTGTTTCCAATGAACAAGAAGAAGAACCTGCTTCAAAGGGTATTGCAGGTACATATGACTACAAGATAGATGTGAAATTTGCTCCACCTCCCGTTCACAGGGATTCTGTTCCATCTCCTCATAACAAGACATTCAAGCCGTCTACTTCTGGAATAAAGAGTCCATCGTTGGCTTCTGTTCCAAGAGCTTCACCTGGTGCACAACGCGCTATTCCGACGCCATCTCCACGCTCATCAATCTCATCAGAATCTATCACTGGTACTGGACCTCCACCTCCACCATCAAGAACGCTGAGTTCCAACTTCCCACCTCCTCCAAGACCAACGAACCCAACGACACATCAGGCAAATGAAATCCATCACCCTCAGCCACCATTGAGAACACATATTTCTTCATCTAGTATTCCTGGTACGCCTCCACCTGCTTATTCACCCTTGAATGTTCCAGTGGTTGAGCGTGACACTGAAGTCTTGGATGAGAGTGTACCAGTACAACCGCAAGCTCCTCAATTGAATGTCTCAAAATTTGCACCTCCTCCAAAACCTTTTAGAAAGCAGCAAGAGCCAGATCTTTCAGAATTGGAAGTTAAGGAGTCCTCGCCTGAACTTGTTATCCCAACCACTAAACCAGAGGTCCTTGTTGATAAATCAGATGTTACATCAAAACCACTGATTCCAACTAAACCAGCTTTCAACATGAACGCTTTCCCACCACCGCCTCGTGCCCCTGCGAAGTCTAAGTATGTTCAAAACACCACAGAGGAATTGTTCGAGGTTATCAAGTTGAAACATGTGAAGCCTACACCACTGGTCCCAGCTCATAAACCTCAGGTCGATATCAAGAAGAAGATTCCTCCACCTGTCAAACCTAAACCTGACTTGTCAAAGAAGGTGCCACCAGTGGTAAACCCAAAGCCAAATGCTTTGAAGAAGACTCCTCCTCCGCTGAAGCCTAAGCCTCAAGTTGTTGAAGATGGTAGTGATGATAATCCGTTCTCTAAATATTTGAAGACAGCTGTTCCCGAGGAGGATGACAGATTTCATAGAAGATGAGAGATCATTGACTTATATTGACTCAATTTTACAACAAATGTAGAATAGCATCTAGACCTAATAAACATAAGAACCAATGTATACTGAAAAAAAAAGACCAACCTATATAGTAATCCATCACCCAATAGTACTCACTTCGACAAGAGAGCAGCAAATTGCTTGATATCGATTTGACCAGAACCGTCGGAGATCTCGTTCAACATCTGATCCACTTCTTTATCATCGAGCTTCTCACCGATACTCGTCAAGACGTGTTTAAGCTCTGCTGCGGAGATCACACCGTCACCGTTCTTATCGAACACTTTGAAAGCTTCAAGCAACTCTTGTTCAGAGTCATTGGTCTTCAACTGTCTAGACATGAGCGCAAGGAACTCGGAGAACTCGATTCTGTGGTCACCGTTGACGTCGATCTCGTTCATCATGTCAGCAACCTCAGACTCTGAAGGGGTGAAACCGAGGGAACGCATCACAGTAGAGAGCTCCTGGCCGGAGATGTGTCCATCTTGATCCTTGTCGAAGAGCGCGAAAGCCTCTTTAAATTCGGCGATTTGTTGTTCTGTGAGTTCTGAAGCCTATGTTTTGGTTAGTATGCTAGTGGCAAAGATAATTCAACTTCTGAGGAGAAGCAGCGCGTCAATCCGGGAAGGAAACATTTCAATGGATAGCGCATTCCTCATACATTCGCCACATATAATAAATAACATGGCAAGATGTCCACTCACCATCTTAAAGGTAGTCCTTATCGTTTTATCCTTCCGGTTGTTGACGTTCTGTTGTCTCATTTTTGGGCGTGTGGCCAATTTTGGCGCATGCTTCACATCCGAGCACCACTGTTGGGCTGAGTCTGAAGAGAAGGATGGAACAGTCCAAGAAGGACGATGGGATGTTTCGTTCATAATTCATTACTCAAAGTATAAGTTACACCTTTCCATGATTTTAATCTTCGTGCTGTATTTTCCAGTTCTTCTCTGGCAGTTCTGACCCCTTCTGGGCCAAGTCCTTCAAGTAGGATAGGATGCACCAACGTGCAGGAGCGACACTTGCTTTGAATTAGAAGCTTGAAAGATTCATGAAAGACATGAGAAGTTTATTGTCTGAATATCAGCCCACGTCTCATTTCATTCCAGAGCCCGCTATCCAGAGTTTGAAAGGGTGCAGTTTGCTGTCTGTATTGTATTACCTGTGAAAGAAGAATTTCCCGAATCCCTCCAGGAGAGCCTGCGAGAGTTTTTAAGCTCCTAGAAAATCACTATTTCAAGAGCATATGTCTCTAACGAATTTCCTGTTGAGTCTCATGTTTCATCTGTTCTCGGTAACCCAATGATGCTTGCGCACAATCCGCATGATGAGAATATGTGATCATATGGACAGCGCACAATTCATATACTCTACTCTTCTATTGGAACTTTAGGTCAAAGTCTTCAAGAACTCGAGAATCGAAGAGATTATTTACTTCACTGATCTCATAGGGCTGAGCTTTATAAGTTCTGTAAAATACATAACACATATCGAGGATCTCATTAGCGGGCTCTATGACGGTCTCACCGGCGCCTTCTGTTCAAGCTACAGACACCATCATCACCAGTGATCCTTGGTCTTGATGAAATTCATCCTTTCGATACGTTGACATTTTTTTTGATTAGGAATACACTGCGATCCTATGTTGATCGGCATCGCTAGTCTGAATAATCCTATATCTGGTTTTGATGAGAATAATGATGATAGCCACCATTTAACAATGTACTAAATTGAACTCACCAAATTTTCGTGCTTTGTTGGATGGCACTCCAAGTTCTTCCTGAGGATTTCTAAAAAGGCTGTTAGCAGCTATCTATTGTATCGATCTAGGATCAGCATGGATAATCTTGGCCAATATCGAAATTTTGCGGCCTTTGCCGTCTGATGACACCAATTCGAGCAATGCCTCGACTAACATAAGGGGCTCCCGAGTTGCAGGGATTACTTTGCCACCAATAGATAATATCTAACGTCGTTAATAGTTGTGTACTGGAATTTCAGTGCTTCACAAGCCCAAACTATCCCCCTCTAACTGGTGCGCTCCATTATACCAGCCCTCTAATGTTCATCTTTCTCTACGTTGAATTCGGAAATCATCCGACACCTTCGAAGCTTCAGAAAAGAAGACTGATAGCTCATCACGTCGAAAACGCAAGCATCTGTGATTTTGCCATTCATTTCTGATAGCACGCTTCTGCTTTAGCCTCTTCTGCAACACTCCGTTCCCCTTTCTTGATTCCAACTCATTGAATACGAAAGAGAGATAGATATTTCATTCCTTAGACCCGTAACCCGTTACAGCTTTGTTCTTAGGCTGAAGTTTCTTAGGCTGAAGTCTCAGAATCATACTTCTCTGTGACTTCAAGCTTCTCGGGAAGTTGAAGCTCTCCTAATGACAAGATTCCAAAGATATTACATTATTTCATACTTTCTTTTCTAGAAGAACAAGTTTCTCATGCGTGAAGATGGAGTATCCCAATGATTGATTACTCAGGTGCATTGATATGATTGTATATCACTCATGAGGACCCAATTGACTCTGATACAAAGACTATAACTGCTACACAGATCGCTGATATAACATTAGTATTTGAAACGAGTAGCGCACATTATTAGCACTGATATTGATAGCGCTATTGTTCCAAACGCTGGAAACTGGGAATATGTCGATCTAAAAAACCTCTTGTGTGAGCTTTCCAAGCGTCATTCTCTAAGAGCACGGAAAGACAATAGTTCCAGGATCACTAATATAATGAGCAGAAATGAAGAGCATAAGAGTGTATGCAAATGAGCAGAGGGGCGAAAATCAAGGGGTTCCATTTTCTCGAAGAGGTTCGTTTTACATCTACGCATAAGCGTCGATCAAGTGCTGAAGGAAATGCCGAGATTATTGTGACAACACACTCTTATAGTGATAAATTATAAATATTAAATTTCAAAAATTCAGTTCTAGTAGGTGACTTTCCACAGGGTTTCCTCGGGGCAAGCTGTTGTTGCTGTCCTTTTCAGGCCAAAAAGAACTCATCTGGATGTTTGTTCACTCTGAAAGACACCCATTTAAATGGTCGCATCTTAGTTTAAAAGCTGGTGCCCTCGTCTCCATCTTCTCTCTCGAGGAGCTCCTTAAACACTGTGAGACATTTGAGGCAGGGTCCGATTGTTGATGTTGATGTTGATGCTAATGTTGAGCGCCAATACGGAACCACTTCGCGACCAAGACCTGAAAGTTATGGATCTCTCCATCATCAAATACTACTGGACCTTTAAAACCTAAGCAATGTTCATTGTTGACCAACTAACCGCATTGTTCGACTGGCTGGACTACCCACGCTGGGTTTACTATTTGATTGTCCTGTATCTGGGGCTTCCTTTGCTGTACTTCGTGGTGCCGTGGTTCTATGGGAATGTCTCGATGCATCCAAGAGTGGTGATCTGTGTGCTTGGTGACCTGGGACACTCACCTCGTATGTGTTACCATGCTAGAAGTGTTAGCTTGAAGGGGTATGATGTGGATCTATGTGGGTATCTCGAGGAACAACCCCCGCTGGACTTGGTAGATAATGAGAGAGTGACTATTCATGAGATCAAACAGGTGAAGAACACAGGAGGTAATTACTTGATCTTCGTGATACGTAAGGTATTTGTACAGTTGTGGGCGCTGATCCAACTATTGTGGTCTCTTAGGGGTGCAAAATATATCATGGTGCAGAATCCACCTGGTATTCCGATTTTATTACTATGTGTGCTATTCAGGTTCTCTACAGGAGCGAAGCTGATCATTGACTGGCATAACCTGGGTTACAGCATACTAGCTCTGAAATTGGGTAATAACCACCCATTGGTAAAGATCAACAAACTATATGAGCTTGCGTTGTCTAGATTTAGTGATAGAAACTTGACAGTGACACAAAAGATGAAAGAGTTCCTGATTGACCAATTTGGAGTGAAGGAGTCCAAAATTACAGTACTTTATGACAAGGCTGCTTCTCAATTTCAGCCTATTGGGTCAGATGAAAAATATGAGGTCATCAAGAGGCATCCTGATCTTTTCAAAGGGTTTGATCCTACAAATGATAAGATTATCATATCATCAACAAGTTTCACACCTGACGAAGACTTCAATGTTCTCTTGGAGGCATTGATCAAATATGATACCTTAGATGAACTGCCTCATCTGAAAGTGATTGTCACAGGTAAAGGCCCAATGAAGCAAGAATTCCTTGATGCTGTGGCTATAGCAAACTTGCGGAAGAGTGATGTCCAATGTGCATGGCTCAGTGCGGAAGAATACCCCAAGGTGCTTGCCATTGCCGATTTAGGTATCTCATTACACACCTCGAGTAGTGGTATTGATCTTCCAATGAAAGTTGTCGATATGTTTGGCTGTGGTGTCCCTGTGTTGGCATTGGAGTTTGAAGCCTTGCCTGAATTAGTCGAAGATGGTGTCAACGGAATGAGAGTGCTGGATGCTAGACAAATAGTTGAGACATTGATTTATCTTTTCCTTCAACCTACAAACTACGATATGATCAAGAAAGGGGCCATGGAGAAGAGCAAAGAACGTTGGGAATCAAACTGGACCAAGCAATTCGGTGATACATTACATCCATGATCTCTGTGAGAAATCTAATGCTATGAGATCTATGTAGTCCCTTGTGTTTTCATCGATCATATTACGACCCTTTTCATTCCAGAACTCGTACTCTTCACCTGCTTCCACTAATTCATCTGGCATGAGGTCAAACTGTGTGTCTGATTTCAGAACCAATGAAGTAATGTATGTCCAACATCTAGCCACCTGGCTATGGTTATAACCACCTCCTCCGAGGATCATTGTTGGCTTTTCGAGTAGGATAATTTCATTTATGGCATTGGATAGACCTTTGATTGTGAGATTCCATTCTTGATGTTCATCTGATCCCAGCCCATCCACTCCGCATTGTATGACGAGACAATCTGCTTCAAATTTGGATATCACAGGGATCATACAACGCTTCACCACTTCCATCAATCCTTCATCACCCAACCCATGCTTCATAGGTGCATTGAAAGTATATCCTTTACCTTTACCCATCCCTTGATCTTTCAAATCACCTGAACCTGGGAAGAACCCAATCTCCTTCCTATGGATACTCATTGTGATCACCTTATCTGAGAATTTGAAGGCATTCTCTACACCGTCACCATGGTGTAGATCAAAATCGACATATACGACTTTTTCAAACTTCTTTCTTAGTTCTAGTATACCGAGGACGATGTCATTGACGTAGCAGAACCCTGATGCTTTGGACTTCTTAGCATGGTGTCTCCCACCGAACCAATTAATGGCTATATTTGACTCATTATTGATCAAGTGATGAGCTGTAGAGATTGTGGATCCAGCTAGATACTTCACATATTGATCCATAAGTGGGAAAACAGGGCAGTCGTATAATAACGAATACCTCTCCAGTACGGCATGTTGATCCTCGTCACCGTGTCTATTCAAGATCTCAGAGCGTATACCCAGTCTCACCAGTTTATCCTGCTTCACGCCAGATATGGCAACCGCACGTGGCTTCAGCAGCTCATTGACAAACCCAACTTCGTGGAACTGTGCCAACTGATCAGGAGTTGCAGGTTTCAACTTGATGATCTCACACTGACTGTGGAACCCATACGCGGAGACCATTGAAGAAACAAGCGAGGCTCTATTGACGTTAGAAGGGAGTTCATCTGAGAGGGTAGTGAGCAGCTCAGACTGCACCAGCGCAACGTTGGGCATTACTGTTGTTCTTCTTCTCTGTGAACGTCGGTGTTTTTACCACAACGGGCTGTTAACCCGAAGGGCTTGGATCAACACTTTGAGCCACAAATGCTCTTCTTTACTTTCAATTCTGGAGGTCAAACAGATGCCAACAGAGATGTATGGATCCATTGACAATGAAATAAAGAGGCCTGTGAACAATTGGCATAGGCTTGCTCCCATCCCTGTGATTTTACTTATCCTGCTAGCCTATCAGTTATGGTCTTCGGATGTTGAAGTTCCACCTTCACAGTATTTGAACCAACCTGTGTATTCCCCTAAATCAAACAAGACCAATGAACTGTACAATTCTGAACAATTTCGCAATGAATCCTTGAAGAGATATCAACAGGCATTACAGATCCCTACAGAGGTGTTTGACTTCTCACAAGAGCCACAATCGGATATGACTGGTTGGGAACCTTTCTTAAAACTCCACGAATACTTTGAAACAACCTACCCGCTCATCCACTCCCACTGTTCAATCCATAAAGTAAACAAACTCGGTTATATTGTCATCTGGAACGGCACACAGTTAGAATTGGAACCCCTGGTCTTTGCAGCTCATCAAGACGTTGTCCCTGTTGATAAGGAAACGTTGGAGTTGTGGAAGTATCCGCCTTTCAGTGCCCATTATGACGGTAGGAGAGTATGGTCTCGTGGTGCTGGTGATACCAAAAATCTTGTGGTTTCACTAATGGAGACTTTTGAAGAGTTGCTACGTGATGGATTCATTCCAAAGAGAACTATGATTATTACCTTAGGTTATGATGAAGAGGCCATAGGTCGGTATCGCGGAGCTGTCTCCTTAGCATCATATCTTGTCGATATCTATGGTGAAAAGAATTTCTATGCTGTTCTCGATGAAGGTGGCTCCCTTGCCAAGTTTGAAGATGTGATTTTGGGTAATGTCGTTGTTAATGAAAGAGGTTATTTGGATATGTATGTCGAATTACAAGTCCCAGGAGGTCATTCCTCATTGCCGCCTGATCATACTGGGATCGGAATCATGAGTGAATTGGTTGTTCAACTTGAAGCAGATCCATTTGAGCATGAATTGACGTGGGACAATCCATTATTGGACACACTTAGAGTCGTTGGTGAGAGATCTTTAACTTTAGATCCAAAGACCAAAGAGCAATACATAAGGGCTAAGTATGACGATAAAATTAGAACGCAATTGGGTGACTCATTGAGCAAGATTCCAGTGTTGAAGTACCTACAGAGAACTTCTCAGGCTGTTGATATCATTCATGCCGGTATCAAGATCAATGCACTTCCTGAAGCGATTATATTGGGTATAAATCATAGAGTGTCGATGGAGCTTACTGCACAGGAGTGTATCGATCGCGTCATTGCGCACACCAAGCTTATTGCTGAAGAATATGGATTTACATTGGTGTTACAAAACGGGACAGAATTGGTCGAAGGTGAAGTCCCAGGTCTGTTCAACGTGTCATGGGTACAACCTTTGGATTCATCCCCTATTTCCACAACTCTAGATAAGACATGGGACATCTTGGTGGGGAGCATCAAGCATACTTTCCAAAATGTGATCCCATTAGCGGAGGATTTGCCAGTTGCTCCTATGATCACCGGCGGTTACACCGATGCCAGAAGATATTGGGAGTTAAGTGACCATGTTTATCGATTCATTGGACAATTTGGTGGCGGGTCTAATATCCATGCTATTGATGAGAGTTTTGTTTTTGATTCTCATATCCAGACAGTGTGTTTTTTGTACGATTACATCTTGAACGTTGATCTGTATAATTGATTTATGGTTTATCTGTATAGCTGATATATCGAATTGAAAGTTGATCTATGAGAACTTACTCAGAGAGAACTTTAACCTCGTTCTCAATAAAAGTCTTCTCACCCGGCTCACCAACTGGAATACCAAAGGCCAATTGGGCAACAACGTTCCATGATTCTGGAACCTTGCCCTTCAAAGCAGACTCAACCAATGGGTTGTAATGTTGCAAATGACCACCGAGACCCAATTCACCAATGAGGGCCCAAGTGTTGATCTGAGCAGCACCATTAGAAGTAGAGGCGAAGATTGGGAAGTAATCAGCATAAGGAGGGAAGGCCTCTTGGATCTTCTTGAGGGCAGCAGAGTCATCAAAGAAGATCACAGAACCAAAAGCCTCATCCTTAATGGAAGCAGGTCTCTTCTTCTGGGCATCTGTTGGGATGGCATCTGTCACAGATTGCCAGACCTTGTTGTGGAGGTCACCTGTGATGACGACGGCACGGACGGTTTGGGAGTTGAACGAAGTTGGAGTATTCTTCACCAACTGCTGGACAATATCCTGGACCTGCTCGATGGTGACGCCTTCTGGGAGGGCCTTCTTCAATTGGTACTGGGTTCTTCTGGCAACGTAAGTCTTGAGGTAGGACATTCTGTTTGATCTATATTGCCTTTATGTGGTGACAGTAACAACCAGGAATCATTATCCCCTTATATACTTGTAGTGGGTGGAACACTGCCAGTGCTCTGTCAGCCATTACTAAAAGCCACAGTGGAATTGTAATGATCTACCCCTATTGTTATTGTCCGTCATCTATTACTATATGCTTCTGTACTGCCATCTTTGTAGTAGTTCCAGTGTCCAGGATTACCACACTGTTTGTCATTGGGGCTGGGAACGGTTTTATGTGTCTGGTAGATTAGGCTCGGTATGTGTGGCTCATGGAACAGTAAGGCACTAGAGATTAGATGGGCAGAGTTTTACGTTATAATTCATTAGATAAATGATAAAGCAGGCAATTTCTGGCAGGCCGAAGATTAAAGTAATACTCACTCTCTGAACTACTACTACTACTGCCACTACTTCTTTCTCTACCATACATATCTTGCTTTCAGTCCCATTCACGTGCTACCTCAAAAGGGTTCGACTTTCCCCTTTCGGATGGACACTCAGTCTGGACCATCAACAAAAATTTTCCATGATGAGTTTCCTCTTCAGAGCAGCTAGAATGACTACCAAAGGTTATAGAATAATGCCAGAGATCACCCATCCAACCATCAAAGACGGCTGGTTCCGCGAGATCAGCGACACCATGTGGCCAGGTCAGGCCATGACTCTCAGAGTCGAAAAGGTGCTCCACCACGAGAAGTCTCTCTACCAAGACGTCCTCGTCTTCAAGTCCACCGATTACGGTAACGTCCTGGTGTTGGACAACGCTATCCAGGCTACAGAGCGTGACGAGTTCTCCTACCAGGAGATGATCACCCACTTGGCTGTCAACTCTCACCCGGATCCAAAGAGAGTGCTTGTCATTGGCGGTGGTGACGGTGGTGTTCTCAGAGAGATTGTTAAGCACCAAGGTGTTGAAGAGGCATGGCTGTGTGACATTGACGAAGCCGTTATCAGGGTCTCAAAGCAATACTTGCCAGAGATGGCTGCTTCTTATGAGCACCCAAAGGTCAAGACTCACATTGGTGATGGTTTCAAGTTCCTTGCCGACTACAAGAACTATTTCGATGTGATCATTACCGACTCTTCTGACCCTGAAGGTCCAGCAGCCTCTCTTTTCCAAAAGTCTTATTTTGAACTCTTGGATGGTGCTCTTACTGAAAAAGGTGTCATCACCACTCAAGCTGAATCCATCTGGTTGCACATGCCAATCATCACTGACTTGAAGAAGGCATGTAAGGAAGTGTTCCCTGTGGCTGAGTACGCCTTTACCACCATCCCAACTTATCCATCTGGTCAAATTGGTTTCATGGTGTGCTCCAAGGATAAGGATGCCAACGTTAAGCAACCGTTGAGATCTATTCCAGAGGCTGAGGAGGATCAAATCTACAGATACTACAACAAGGAGATTCATCAAGCTGCCTTCGTTCTTCCGAACTGGGCTAAGAACGCTTTGAAGTGATTTTCGGATCTGTATATGTCCAAGGCAAAGCCTTCCCTCTTGGGAATCGACTGTAGAGATATGCCCAATGCGGTAAGCGATATGATCAGAGATAAGTATTTAAGGAAGCCTAACATCACTTGGATACGTTTCATTTGCTTCTTTAAAGATCCAGACGATGCCTGTTCTCACAGATCACACTTCCAAACCGCTGTTCTCCAGGTCCTACCTGAGGGGGAACCCGCAGATCTTTGAGCAATGGATCCCCAAGATCAACAGCTACAGGAAAGCCCTCGAGGATTCCCTACCAACCGAATATCTCGCCCCAGTATCCCTTTTACCTGATGATCTGGACTCTGATCATTTCAACGCCACCCTTATCCCTCCAAGAGTTATGGATCCTCAATCGTTGGAGATCACCTCTCTCCCTGCACATGAAATTGCAACCAAGATAGCCCAAGGGGAACTCACTGCAGTTCAGACCCTCCAGGCATTTATCAAACGTGCCACACTGGCACACCAGTTGACCAACTGTGCTATGGAACTACTCTTTGAAGAAGGCCTACAAAGAGCCAGGGACTTAGACCAATATCAATCCAACCATGGAACCACATGTGGACCTCTCCACGGTGTTCCGATCTCTTTGAAAGAACATTTCGATTATCCCAATCACATCACACATCGTGGATATGTTTCCCTCCTGGATAGAATACCCAACAAGTTTGCAACCTCGTCTCAAATATTATATGATTTAGGGGCGGTCTTCTACATAAGAACTACTGAACCTCAATCGTTGATGCATCCAGATTCATGGAACAATATCACCGGTAGAGGAAGAAACGCCCTGAAGACCACATTATCACCAGGTGGATCCTCTTCAGGTGAAGGTTCTCTCATCGCAATGCGTGGCTCTCCGCTTGGGCTGGGATCTGATATTGGTGGATCAGTGATATTCCCTGCCGCTTTTAATGGAATTTGGTCTTTAAAACCATCGACAAACAGAATCAGTAAAATAGGGTGTGGTGGTGCTGCTGATGGATTCTATAGTGATGGTGTACTTGGAGTATTAGGGCCTATGGCGCATAGCCCTGAAGATTTGGACTTCTTTATGAAATCGTATCTCTCGAGGGAACCATGGCTTTTAGATCAACAGCTTGTACCATTACCTTGGAGATCTGTCCCTGAAGTCGACCCAGGTCATATCACAATTGCCGTATATTACGATGACGGTGTTGTTAAGCCTCATCCTCCAATTGTTCGTGCCTTGGAAGAAGTTGAGAAGAAGTTAAAAAAGGCTGGATTCAACGTTATCACTTGGGATGCTCATAGAGTCTATGAGGCAGTGGAAGTCGCCGGTTGGGTTGACGCTAATCGGTAGACGATACACAGAAGAAGCCACACTTGGAGGTTCTATGGCCATTTTCAATGCTTTGAAGTAGCGAAAAGGGTCATTTTATTTCGATGTTCAAACTACATATAGTCCTTTATAATTGTATTACTCCCCTTGGGCCTCTTCCCTCCCTTATCCAATCTGCAAATGTTCGAATTTTGCATTTCGAGGAAATCCTAAGCGTCTTCGAGACTGAAGAATTTCATCCACGTTGGTAAAGATAGACCAGACAGAACCTCAAAGAAAGGAAAAAACGAGAGATGTCCGCACTGCAAGCCATAAAATTCGATAGAGAAGCACTCACACTGTCCACTCTGGACCAGCTATTGCTCCCTTACGCCACCGTGTACATCCCAATTTACACCATTGCAGACGCCTTTGATGTCATCAAAAAGATGCAAGTGAGAGGAGCCCCAGCCATTGCCATTGTTGGTGCTCTTAGTGTTGTCATTGAACTTAGCCACTACCTGCAGGGTAAGTTCCAAGTCCAGGCCTTCTACGATCTGCAAGATATTGATAACTTTAAGTCCCAGTTGATCACCAGACTTGAGTACTTAGTTACATCGAGACCAACGGCTGTAAACTTGGGAAATGCCATCACTGATATTACTGAAATTATTCAAAAGTCAACATCTACTTCTGTCGATAGCCTTTTCAAACAGATTTTACAATTCGGTTGTGCATTGATCGACGATGACTATACAAATAATGTCAAGCTCGGTGAGAATGGTAAAGATTGGATCTTGAACAAGCTTGATTCTGAAGGATTTGAAGGTGATTTCAGTATCTTGACCATCTGCAACACTGGATCTTTGGCAACCTCAGGGTACGGTACGGCATTGGGCGTTATTAGATCTCTGTGGAACCATGCTAAGCCACAAGACGGCTCTGATGAACCACCAGCAAAGAAGTCCAAACCCTCCATTAAGCTCAGTCGTGCATATCCGTTGGAGACTAGGCCCTATAACCAGGGTGCCAGATTGACAGCATATGAGTTGGTCTACGAACAGATTCCATCAACTTTAATCACAGATTCCATGGTAACATACCTCATCTCATCTTTGAACAGGGACCCATCCCAGGCTCCAATCAAAGCATGTGTTGTTGGTGCTGATAGAATTGTGAAGAACGGTGACACTGCAAATAAGATCGGTACTTATCAATTGGCCTTGATATGTAAGCAGTTTGGTATCAAGTTTCTCGTTGTTGCACCAAAAACTACCATTGATTTGAAGACAGAGCAAGGTGACGCTATCGTTGTGGAACAGAGACCTGCGAACGAGATGCAAAACGTGAGTGGTGGTGTTGTGGACGTAACTACTAACGAAGTCATTAAGAGCGATGAAGGTATTGCCATCACCGGTAAGGTTGGAGTCGCTGCTCCAGGTATCCCAGTGTGGAACCCCTCCTTCGATGTCACTCCACATGATTTGATAGATGGTATTGTCACTGAGGACGGTGTCGTGGAGAAGGTGGACGGTTCCTTTGACCTTTCAAAGTTGTTCTAAAGTCTACTCAATACACATTATAATATATAATTACCTTATTGGGCAGTCTAGAAATGGTGTGGCCCTAACCGCTTTCTCCTTGGGGGCGAAAAACAGAGACTTCCCACACCGAAAACCCCTGTTTCCACGAGAAGGCGAACAGGAAAGGCTCAATTGCTGTTGTCAATAGACAAATTTATAAGGACACTGGATATTCGCCCAAACCATCTGTGCTGTCCCAACAATTCTCCCCTATTTTGCTTTTTTACCGGCTATTTGCTGACGTCCACTTCCTGTTTCTTGAATCCGAATCTGCCACAACATCAACAGATTGAATCCAACAGCGCGCTATGAGTGACATCCCGATCGAGTTCACTGAGCTCACGGACCTGACGTCCCTGGGGATCAACCCACAGTCCTTGGAATTCAGATCCACCACCTTGGAATCAGACCGCTACGTGACTGTGCGTGAGCAAGTTAATGGTGCCAACACGGTGGCCATTGTCGATCTGGCCAATGGCAACACTGTGACCAGAAAGAACATGAGTGCTGATAACGCTATCCTCCACCCATCTCAATTCATTATCTCCCTGAGAGCCAACGGTACCACGATCCAGATCTTCAACTTGGGTACTAAGGAGAAACTCAAGTCCTTCAACATGAGTGAACCTGTGATCTTCTGGAAATGGCTGAATGATGAGCAATTGGGCCTTGTCACCGCCTCAGCTGTGTACACATGGAACGTCTTTGACGGTAATGCCTCTTCTGGTCCTTCCTTGTTGACCCAAAGACACGCAAACCTCACCAATTCCCAGATTATCAATTTTGTCGCCAACGAGAAGTTGGACTGGTTTGCTGTTGTGGGTATCACGCAAGAGAGTGGCCGTATTGCAGGTAAGATCCAACTCTTCTCCAAGCAAAGAAACGTTTCACAGGCCATTGAGGGTCACGTTGCTGGCTTCAGCTCTTTGCAGTTGGATGGTGGTTCTTCTCCAACTCAAGTGTTTGTCTGTGGTAACAGAACTGCTACCGGTGGCCAATTACACATTATCGAGATCGATCACGATGCGAATAATCCACCATTCCAAAAGAAGAACGTTGATATCTTCTTCCCACCTGATGCCACAAACGATTTCCCAATCTCTGTCCAAATATCAAAGAAGTACGGTGTTGTCTACTTACTCACTAAGTATGGTTTCATCCACTTGTACGACTTGGAGAGTGGTTCCAACTTGTTTGTCAACAGAATCACTGCTACGCCGGTGTTCATCGCCTCTTCTTATGACAACCACAATGGTATCTTGGCTATCAACAAATCTGGTCAAGTGCTCGCTGTCGAGATTGCTAAGGATAAACTTGTCCCATACATCTTGAACAAGTTGAGTAATGTATCCTTGGCTCTATCCATGGCTTCAAGAGGTGGCTTACCAGGTGCCGAGAACTTGTTTTTGCAACAGTTCGATACTCTCTTGCAGCAAGGTGACTATTCTAACGCTGCTAAGGTTGCTGCTTCTTCTGAACAATTGAGAACTCCACAGACTATCCAAAAGTTGAAGAACATCCAAGCCGCCCCAGGTACTATCTCTCCTATCTTGCAATACTTCTCTACCTTATTGGATAAGGGTAAGTTGAACCAATTCGAGACTATTGAGTTGGCTAAGCCAGTTTTGCAGCAGGATAGAAAGCAACTATTTGAGAAATGGTTGAAGGAGGACAAATTGACCTCCTCTGAAGAATTGGGTGACATTGTAAAGCCGTTCGATTTGCAATTGGCTTTGGCTATCTACTTACGAGCTCAAACGCATGCTAAGGTGATCTCTTCCTTGGCTGAGTTGGGTCAATTCGACAAGATTGTTCCCTATTGTGAGAAGGTTGGTTTCCAACCAAACTTCATCGTTTTGATCTCTAACTTGCTGAGAACAAACCCAGATAAGGCTTCTGAATTTGCTATCAGCCTGCTGAACTCCCCATCTACTTCTGGCCAAATCGAAGTTGAGAAGATTGCCGATATCTTCTTCTCTCAAAACTTTGTCCAGCAAGGTACATCTTTCTTGCTTGATGCCCTGAAGGACGATTCTCCAAACCAAGGCCACTTGCAAACCAGATTGTTGGAAATCAACTTGTTACACGCGCCACAAGTTGCTGATGCTATCTTGGGTAACGATATGTTCCATCACTATGATAGAGCTACCATCGCTCAATTGTCTGAGAAGAGTGGTTTACCACAAAGAGCATTGGAGAATTACTCTGATATCAAAGATATTAAGAGAGTCATTGTCAACACTCAAGCAATCCCAGCTGATTGGTTGGTTGCTTATTTTGGTAAGTTGAACGTTGAACAATCCATGGTCGCTTTAAGAGAACTCTTGGATAAGAACATGGCTCAAAACTTGCAGATCGTTATCCAAGTTGCCACTAAGTACTCTGACTTGATTGGTTCTGCTGCTCTCATCAAGCTTTTTGAGGAGTTTAAGTGTTATGAAGGCTTGTACTACTACTTGGCCTCTATTGTCAACCTGACCGAGGACAAGGATGTTGTCTTCAAGTACATCCAAGCTGCTGCCAAGTTGGGTCAGTTCAAGGAAATCGAACGCGTTGTCAAGGACAACAATGTTTACGATGCAGAAAAAGTTAAGAACTTCTTGAAGGATGCTGACTTGCAGGACCAATTGCCTTTGATCATTGTCTGTGATCGTTTCAACTATGTCCATGATTTGATCTTGTACTTGTACAAGCACCAATTCTTCAAATTCATTGAGGTCTATGTTCAACAGGTGAACCCGTCCAAGACTCCACAAGTTGTTGCTGCTTTGTTGGATGTTGACTGTGATGAGAAGGTTATCCAAAACTTAATCCAATCTGTGATTGGTCAAGTTCCAATCGCTGAGTTGACTGCTGAGGTTGAGAAGAGAAACCGTTTGAAATTGTTGTTGCCGTTCTTGGAAGCTACTTTGAACTCTGGTGTCCAGGACCAAGCTGTCTTCAACACTTTGGCTAAGATCTACATTGACTCCAATAACAACCCAGAGAAGTTCTTGAAGGAGAACGGTAGCTACGATACTTTGGAGGTTGGTCACTACTGTGAGAAGAGAGATCCATACTTGGCCTATATTGCCTATGAGAAGGGTCACAATGATGATGAGTTGATCAGAATTACCAACGAGAACGCTATGTATAAATACCAGGCCAGATATCTGTTGAACAGATCCGATCTTGGTTTGTGGAACAAGGTTTTGGTTGAGGAGAATGTACACAGAAGACAGTTGATTGACCAAGTTGTTGGTACTGCTGTTCCAGAGGCTACCGATGCTGAACCAGTGTCCTTGACTGTTAAGGCCTTCATGGACAACGATTTGACTGCAGAACTTGTTGAGTTGCTGGAGAAAATCATCTTGGAGCCATCTCCGTTCAGTGAGAACCCATCCTTGCAAGGTTTGTTGATGGTCACTGCCATCAAGGTCGAGCCAACTAAGGTTATGTCTTACGTTGAGAAGTTAAATGAATTCGATCCAATTGAAATCGGTGTCTTGGCTGTTGAAGCTAATCTCTATGAGGAAGCCTTTGAAATTTATGACAAGAACAGATTGACGTCTAAGGCTCTCGCTGTTCTTGTTGAGGATTTCATGTCTTTGGACAGAGGTGAAACCTATGCTGAGAAGATTGATACTCCAGAGTTGTGGAGTCAGTTGGGTGCTGCTCAATTAAACGGTCTCAGAATCCCAGAAGCTATTGAATCTTACATCAAGGCTAACGACCCATCCAACTATGAGTCCGTTATCGATATTGCTGACTGTGCTGGTAAATATGAAGAGTTGGTCAAGTACTTGTTGGTGGCTAGACAGACTTTGAAGGAGCCAAAGATAGACGGTGAGTTGCTCATTGCCTACGCTGAAATGGGTAAACTTGATGAGATCGAAAAATTCTTGAACGGCTCGAATGTTGCTGACTTGAACGAGATTGGTGACAAGTTGTATGACCGTAAGGACTACAAGGCTGCTAAATTACTGTACTCTTCTGTGTCTAACTACTCCAAGTTGGCTTCTACTTTGGTTTTCTTGGACGACTACCAGTCTGCTGTTGAATGTGCCAGAAAGGCTTCTAATGTCAAGGTCTGGAAGCAAGTCAACGATGCTTGTTTGGAGCACAAGGAATTCCGTTTGGCTCAAATCTGTGGTTTGAACTTAATTGTCCATGCTGAGGAATTGGATGAGATGGTTGAGAAGTACGAATCATCTGGTTACTTCAACGAGCTGATCTCCCTCTTCGAGGCCGGTATGGGTTTGGAGAGAGCTCACATGGGTATGTTTACCGAACTAGCTATATTATACACCAAGTATAACCCATCCAAGACTATGGAACACTTGAAGTTGTTCTGGTCTAGAATTAACATCCCAAAGGTTATCAGAGCTACTGAAGCTGCTCACCTCTGGCCAGAGTTGATCTTCTTGTATGCTCACTACGATGAATGGGATAACGCTGCTTTGACTATGATCGATAAGGCTGCTGCCGCTTTTGACCATTCCTCTTTCAAGGATATCATTGTGAAGGTTGCCAACTTGGAGATCTACTATAAGGCTATCAACTTCTATGTCAATGAGCATCCATCTTTGATCACTGACTTATTGGCTGTATTGACTCCAAGATTGGACATTCCAAGAACTGTTAGGATTTTCCAAAAGTCTGACAACCTGCCATTGATTAAGCCATTCTTGATCTCTGTCTTAGAGAAGAATAACTCTGTTGTTAACTCTGCCTACCATGATTTGCTTATCGAGGAAGAGGACCATGAGACTTTGGGAACTGTGGTTGACATCCATGACAAGTTTGACTCCATTGACTTGGCTGGTAGATTGGAGAAGCATGATTTGATCTTCTTCAGAAAGATTGCTGCTCGTCTTTACAGAAAGAACAAGAAATGGAACAAGGCTTTGTCCATTATCAAAACCGATCAATTATGGAAGGATGCCATTGAAACCGCTGCCATTTCTCACTCAACCGAGGTTTCTGAAGATTTGTTAACTTACTTTGTTGAGACTGGTAACAACGAGGCATTCATTGGTCTCTTGTACACTGCTTATGACTTGATTCGTTATGATAAGGTCTTGGAGTTGGCATGGTTGCATGAATTGGGCGATTTCATCAAACCATACCAAATCACTATTGAGAGACAGAGAAGTGAGCAACTTGCGAAGTTGATGAAGGATTTGAAGGCTAGGGAGGATGCAGATGCTAAGAACAACGAACAACCAACATTGGGCACCGAGAGATTGATGATCACTAACGGTAGTCAAGGTTTGGGTTATCACCCAACTGGGCAAGGCTTTGGTAACGCTTTCTAAGGAAGTGTATTAGCCTTTTTTTATTGCCCAGATGACTGTTGAACGTTTCTTCAAGTGTGAAGAGAGGGAAAAAATGAAAGGAAGAAGATTTTTAGAGCCTAAGATAAGAGTTTTTATGTCTAAAAGATTGTATGTTGTTTGATTAATATTGTAGTTTGGCTTCTCTTCGTCTTACTTGGCTTTTGGATCGGAATGCGAGGTTGGTATCTTCTGTCGATGTCAGTAGGCACAAGGTGATACTTTAACAGACTGGTGAAGAGTCCAAGAAGGACAGGGAACAGTGGAACTAGATGGAAATACATCCGTATCATTCGACTCAATTTACCGGGCATCAGCTGTAGAGATGGCCTGGGACGATAATCATTCTAAAAATCTGTGAAGGGAGAAAGAAAGGGTGCACCGATAATGAAATCGGGCACTGAACGCTTGAAGACTGAAAAAAAGTGAGGTCATTTACTGTCCAGAGCTTTGAGTTAAGGAGATTGGTAGTTGTAAAGATAGAACTTCGAGGTATTATCGTCTTAGAATCTTTACAGTTTTGACGATAACGGAATCAAGGTAAGGTAGCAGGCCTTCATGGCTTCAGGGTCGAGTAAGTCTAATAAATTATAACGGTAACAAATCGGTCCAGGACTGCTTCTCTGAGGAGAATATCTCTGATATGCTTTTTTTTTAATCAGCATCACATGATATCAAAGTCTTAGACTCTGAGGCTCACAGAACCCCGAGACTGTCGTTCAGAGAACTAAGTCCCGGTATGGTAGATGCGTATGCATACCTGATCAAGGAATCAAAGAGGATACCCATATGGACTACAGAGACCTATTGACATAGCAGAGTCTTTCGAGTTTCAAAATTTCATGGCCCATCTCACGTTTCTCAAACTTGATCATTTGACAGCTCTCACCTCTCACCATCTATCCGTCATTTATAATATACACTGTCGTATCCGAATCTCTGGGTGCTTGACTTTGAACTTCTGGGAACAACGACAACTGGAATCTATGCACTGAAACTATCAAGACTTAAAAGAACAGGTTCATAACTCTAGGGCGAATCAATTATAACACAAATCTCTTGCTGCTCTTGAGAAGCTTCCACAAATTGAAATGTTTTGAATTCACCAAGGTATATGATGACAGTCCTCGAAAGAGAAAACAAGGTGTGACAGATCTCACACAAAAGATTTTATCAATCCCGCCACAAGTGGAAAACCCACCTCAAAAATTTGGAAATGTACATACACCATTCTTAGAGAGAAGAATCTAACCGTTCTCATCCAGCTCCAGAACTTTGAGAATATCTAATTGGAATTACGATTATGGCGAAAGCTGCTTAAATTTAAGCTTCTGTATCAATAACGCAAGAGAGCTTAACATAAGTGCGCAGCCAAAGAATCACAGTATGTGATCTTCCTGATCCTCAAAGGGTGAGGAGGAGATAAGCAGGTGCAGCCGTACAGTATAACTTGATATCTTTGAAGAAAGTTGAAAGAATACAGTTTAACGAACATATTTCTCCTCATCAATGAGGATTGCATCTCTCAAAAGAAGGTCCTTAGCTACCTTCTGCACTGGAGTATTTAAGGTGAGCTGTTAAGGCTATGGCATAGACTAGGATGATAACACTGAATGCCCATGAGTCATACCAGTAACCACTGTTGTTACGTTGCTGTCTAGCTTGGATATTTAGTGGCTCTTTCTTCCAGAAATCAACCGTAGATTAAAACATGTATGCATCGTCGTGCACCAGGAAGACCTTGGACCAAAGCAGACTTTTTCAATATTTTAGAAATGTATATTCATTCGATGTACTGTTTAGTTCTAATTTCTCGCAATTACTCAATCCCAGCTCAGGATCTTTCAAATTAAACTGCATCATCCATTTATCCCCTTATTAAAGTTTACGACGAGAAAGCCAGATGCCCTCAATGAGAAAAGCAACAAAATTCCAAACAATTAAATTAAAGATTTCAACAAGGAGCATAATGACTATATTTATAATAAACAAGGTTGTTACAATAAATATATAAGCATATTTGAGAGGAGTTAAATGATCGAAAAGAAAAGATTTTATGGAGCACTGTTGCACCTATACATGCGAGAACTGCGGACGGGACTCATAGCTTGTTAAATTCTTCTTTCAACGAATTTAAAACTAACAAATAATGGAATTATAATTCTGAATATGATATTATTAGTTTAAAATGCTTGAAATAATGTCCATTATCTGGGAGATTAGTATTTTCGTTTTGATATTTCCAGTGCACAATGAGATAACTAAAGAAAGTCTCTTTTCCAACAAACAGGCAGTTTGGCCGAGTGGTTAAGGCGAAAGACTTGAATCAATTCGAGCGATCTTTTGGGATTTTCCCGCGCAGGTTCGAACCCTGCAACTGTCGTTTATTTTTTGCTGTTTTCCGAGAGAATAGTTGTGGCCGGATCAAGTAGCATACTGTGTGGAATCACTACGGTCATACCTTTCTACAAATAACACAATAATCTGGAGTATATTGAAAGTGATAGGGTCATGACACAAATAAGAGACGTCATATGTATGTCTGAGTACATCGTATATGTAAAATCTACCAGATAATGGCTATAATAATGTCAAAGATCTAACTCACGATCTCTGATATTCACTTTAAAGAATGAATTTTTGGGCAATTTTGATGCCTTCAGCGACATTCTGTACCCTGGCGTCGATATTGTATCCCTGATTATGTAGTTTGATCAGCTGTTGATCGAAATCCTTCAATGGGACTGTGAATATCTCGATGAACTCGCCATCTTCAAGTTGTGGAATAGGGTTCTTGTTTCTTTCATCATTGAGATCGATCTTCACTGTGACAAGATTCAAGTTGGTGTTACAGAAACCTGGATCACTAAATATAGTCATACTCTTTGATACAATCACTCCGATGTACCCAGTTTCCTCTTTTAGCTCTCTAAGGGCAGTAGCCTCAATTGATTCATTTGGATCAACCAAACCAGCGGGCATCTCAATGCACACGCCTTTAGTTGGTGGTCTGAATTGCTTCTCCAGAATCACTTCAGCACCGGTATCTTTCTCCAGAATGGCAATGATAGCCACAGCATCCACTTCGGACCCCTGAGGTCTCGTCGTGCGACTTGCGCATTCCCATAGACGGGTCTTCCCAACTGGGTCCTGATATGTGATTTTTTCCAGTTTGGTCCATTTGGCATCTTGTGCGGCCAATGGCTCCACTCTGAGGATCTTTGCTTTATCTGGTGATGGTTTAGTGGACATTCTGGCGAGTCTGGGAAGAGTTTTAATGATTTTGCGACGGATGCTCAACATGTCAACCGGGCTGCTTTTCATGCTCAGGGGAAAATGAAAATGCGGTGCAGAAAACATCAACAAAAAAGTGAGAGATCAACCTGTCGGCAAAAGGCTATACGAACACACAGATACATACAGAAATGTCCGAGTCAGACCAACTAAAGGCCAAGATCCAGGCTCGATTGATAGAATCTGGCGAATATGATAGGTGAGTTGCACTGTGAGGACCCTTCCTTGTACAGAGAACTAACGAGAAGAGTTAGAATCTCCACGGAACTAAAACAGAAACTCGCCGAGTCAGGTTGGTTAGATAACGTCAGAAGGATCGCAAATGGTGAGTGTGCTGCAATTCCATTTGATTGGATCTTCTTACTAACACCGACTAGAAGAAGTTGCGCGGGAAAGTAATCCAAACTTTGCCAAATTGAATCAAACACTTGAACCAAAGGCACTATGTGAGTGAACCTTCTGGGCCACTATCAGTATTCTAATACTAACAGAGATATAGCGATGGTGCCCGAAAACATCAGAGAAGAAACTCTCAAGGAGATTAAGAGGTTCTTAGAAGACATCGTGGAGAAAGAAGGTTGAAGTCTACAACAATGTAAAATACAAAAATCAATAATCATACACTAATGACAAACCAATAACACCGTAGAAACCAATGTACATAGACGTCACACACAAAAAAAATTAATGAGGCAAAAAAACTCAGCAACTCATATTTTTTTCATGCTTTCAGATTCTATCATATTCACATCTCCCATAACACTTCCCTCATAATACACCCATCACTTAGTCTCACCATTGCTCTTTTTTTCAGAATCATCGTCGTCATCATAATCCTCATCCTCTTCAATCTCTCTCACTTCAGGCTTTTCAAATTCTACTTCGTCTTTCTTCTCTTCTTCTTTCTCAGCTTCGATAGCCTTCTCCTCCTGTAGACTGCTCAATGCCTCTTCCGACGGCTTAATACTAGGTTCAGCTTCAGGTTCAACAGGTTTGGCCTCAGCAGGTTCCACGGAAGGTTCAGAAGTTGGTGCAGTAGGAGGGGCAGAGGTTGGGGTAGAAACTGGTTCAGGAGCAGTCACTGGTTCTTCTTGAGTTGATAGCTGCTGTTCAATAACAGATTGAACAGGGGGCGCCACATTAACGTTGTTCGATGGGATGTCCTCCTTTTCTGTAACGACTGGTTTAACCGCTTCCACTGGCGTAGGATCAGCAAGTTTAGGATCCTCCAATGTGGTCTTCTTCAGCTTCCGTTGACCAAGATCTGGATTTTCCAGTTCACGCTTATGTGGAGCCAATGGTTTAATATCATGCTGTGGTAAAGTCAACGAAGCTTGTTGCACTGGAGCTGGAGCTGGAGCTGGAGCAGAGATCTGAGAGATCAGTTGAGATGGTTGACTTTGGAATAAAGGGGGCTGTTGTTGTTGTTGTTGTTGCTGCTGCTGCTGAGCTTGTGGGTTCAATTGGAGTTGTTGTAAATGAGGTGGTTGACCTTGTTGTTGAGGAGGTTGGCTCTGTTGGGGCAGCATCTGTTGTGGTAAGCGAGGTTGTTGTGAAGGTGGAGGTGGAGGCGGTAGTTGACCATTGGCACCTTCTTTTTGATATTTTTGCAATTGTTCCAAACGAGCTTGAATATGTGGATTACTTGGATCTAAAGTGGCAGCTTGCTTATAAGCATCCAATGCGTCAGTGATTTGGTTATTACAAGTTTCGTACAAGGTACCCAAATCGTACCAAACTTCAGAGATGTAAGGGTTCAACCTGATAGCACGAGTATAAGCATCCAAAGCATCTCTGTACTGAGAGATTTGGTAGTACAGAACACCGATAGAACACCAGAAAGTTGGATTTCTAGCGTCTCTGTTAACAGCTTGCTGGAAGGCATCATAAGCTGCCGTATAGTCACCTCTTGACATATGGACTCTACCTAAATGGTACCAAGTATGAGCATCACTTGAGTCAATTTCCAAGGATTGGGTCAACAATCTAAGAGCAGTATCAGGTTCTTGGAAATTGGAGCCTTGTTGAGAATACAGGCAACCCAATTGTTGCAAGACTTTAGCATGTTTTGGATTAGCTTGTAGAACTTTCTGATAGGCGTCTTTTGCACCGTTATAATCTCGTTGTTGTTCCAATACCGCGCCAATTTGAAACCAGACATCTGGTTGAGTCAGAGGAGCAGGAGGGTTTGGCAAGATGTATCTGAAACACTCAAGAGCTTGGGTCAATTTACCCTCATGCTTGTAGATGATACCCAATCTGAAGTAAATTTCTGAAGCTTTTTCGAAATTTGGATCCAATTCCAACACTCTTCTAAAGGCTTCCTCAGCATACTCCAAAGAACCATAACGATCATACAAGATACCGATACCGTGCCACAATTTTGGAACATTTGGGTTATTCAAATGGTATAGTGCCTGTTGATAGGCGGCATAAGCCCTTTGTAAATCATCCAACATCAAATAACAATGGCCCAAAAGACCCCAGGTTTCACCGGCGTCAGGCTTAGCGGTCAATGCTCTTTGGTACAGCTCAGCAGCCTTGGCAAACATGTCTCTTGAGCGGTACAAGTTGGCCAAACTCGTTAGCGCTGGAGCCGAGTTTGGAGAGTGCCTCAATGTAGCATCGTACGCAGCAGCGGCTCTATCAGCATCGCCTAGCGATTCAGCCAAGGACCCGATAGCCAACCAAGTGTCGGCGGTGGCGTTGTTTAATTCTTGTTCCTGGGCAGTAAACTGCTGCTGCTGCTGCTGCTGCTGTTGCTGCTGTTGTTGTGTTGGTGGCTGTTGTTGTGACGGGTGTGCCATGTGGGACATCGTTGAAGGGGAGGGTGGGTCAGAATGTGTCTCTCTTGGGGGAGGTTCTCTCAATGTGGGCGGCTCAGACCTCTGCGGTTGTTGTTGTTGATCTAGACCTTCAAAAAATTTGGGCGAGGGTTTCGCGAGTTTTTATAACTTTTTGTTTGTTTGTTTTCGACGTTGGCCGGTTGAAGGGTTTTTTTTCTCACTCGTCGTTTGTTGATTTTCAGATTTAGTTCGATGTGTAGGGGAGGGAGGCCCCCGTCATGGCGCGATATGCAGTATGCCGATCGTAAAGCCGCTGGGTTGCCCCTGACGATGGGACATCTCGGGGCCGTTGTGTATATATTTACTCCGACCGTAGCAATTACATCTTCTTCTGCACAGGCCTCTACGAAACGTCGATATCCACACTAGTTTGCCACCCTACCGGAAGTGCCGCCAATTGCTCATAAAATATCAGGGATCCCCCACCGCCCTATCGTCAACCAGCTTGGCGGTTTCATTTTTGCTCTTGCCAAGAAACTTCCCGATTGTTTGCGCCAAGCCACGAAAAAGAGTGCGCGCAGGCCAAAAAAAGAAATGTCTTTCCCAAGGACCCGCGCCAAGAAATGTTTTTGAAATATGGTTGGCGCAGCACTTTGTTTTGGTTATCTTTGATGGATACGTTTTTCAGGCGTGAAAGGTTATTGTGAAGAGGGTCAAATAGCAAGCAGGGCGGTTAGGGGTGAGTGCTACGCAAATTGCAAGGAAGATAAATATATATTAAATATTTTAACTCTTTGGTGACTGGTCAGTGGTGAGTCGTGAATGGTCTTTAAAAAGTTAAAAACACAGTCTACACACAATCCCCATTAGATCATCCAAAAAAACGGCTCTACACCTTCCCGCCTTGTCCGATAAGATCTAACATCAAAGTTATACATAAACATACATAGAAAAAGACACCAAAAGAATAAAAATCACTTAGAACACTGCGAACATGCCTCTTCGACATGTTGATCCTCCAAGTACCCAAAAAAGTCCTCGACTGGAACAAACTTGAGCTCGGAACCAGAGTACAAGATTCTTAAGTAATACTCACCACTCGTACGCTTATATAACTCGAACACATACTCGGATCCCATCCCTGGCCATTGGAAGAACCCCAAGCCAATGTACTCACTCAATAGAGCAGTCATCCCGGAAATGGATCCGTCGTGGGCAACGTTATGCTGATACTTCACTTTTCTCTCACTGTTCATAACTTGTTGCAAATGGCCAGCTAGTTCCAAAGTGAAATTACCATATTTGTACTTCCCATATTCGGTGGCATTTGGATGCGAATAGAAGGTATAATCATACTCCCAATGACCCAGTTTCATCACAGTTTCAAACTGTTCATTGGTCACATTCACTGCATCGCCTGCACATGTTTTGGACGATAAATTATCGAAGAAATGATCAATAGAGCCATAGAAGCCTGGATATCCGGTCTTATTAATACCATCTTGCTCTGCGAGGTCGCCATAGATAGTCATATTAGTCTCTTGGTACCACAGATCCGTAGATCTGATTCTACTCTTCAAATCATTGGCCTGGTGACAATCTAAATTTGGCTCCAAGTTATCTACTGTTCGTAATTCAGCGGTGATGTTATCTTTTGGATACATTCCTGTAATCAACGAATCAAAAACTTGTTGTGTGATGTTGTTGTTTGTTATTCTCCATTGTAGCAACTCAGGATCATATTCATCAGGTAAGAACCCCAAAGAATCATGATAAACACCAAACAAGTCAGCCCCATGGTTCTTAGAATCAATCTTACCACCAGTAGTGATCTGTGGATAGTGCATGTATGATTCCTTTGTGTCGCCAGGGAGTAAATTTGAAGCATATGCGGTTCTCTTATGATGGCGATGGATCAATTCAACATAGACTAATTCATACTCCGAGGAGACATTCCGATATGTCAAGTTGTTCACATGAGGCATGTTGCAATAGTTATAAGTCTCAGAGACACCCATCGGTGGTGTTGAGCCTTTGTGATAACCTGATAATGGGCGGTTGAGGTAATCTGGGGCAGAGATCGGTACCAGATGGGCAGATACCATCGAGGAAAGTGATGCCAGAGCCAATGTCTTCATTTTCAGGGGGGATCAGATATGTATGATACTATAAAGTATAGTAGTAGTTGTACGTCGAGGTAATAGAAGGCTTTTTATAATACCAAGCTTTGGAGAAAAACGTGGTCAAAGACTCAACTCCAGGTTGCTTGATGATCAGCAGAATATATAATATATATGTATTATAGGGAGGAACTGGAAGTACATATACCGACGGTACTTTCTTGTCTTTTATGGCGTCTAGATCAGGGCTGAGGTTGCAACAGTCCATTTCCCTCTATGTATTTGGTGAAGTTAGTAGAGACCCTTCTTCAGGAAAGCACAACTGCACCGCCACCTTCCTCTTTCCCTTACACATCAACTCTAGGATGAGAATGAATATAATGAAAGGTATTATGGTATCTGGCATTATCAATGATGACTGTACAGAGAAATATCACGTGTGACCGACCATTATTGTGATCTCATGCATTGACTGGGCGTCCACTGCCCCTGCGCACAAGCTGATCCGGTCGGAAACCTTCGGAAATACCACAAATCACTGCCTGACACTTTTGCACCCGTGCGTTTCGTCGAAGTCTTAGCCTTGTACACACAACTCTTCTACAGTAGCTGACCTGACAAAATCAGCATTAGAGAAAAACAAGTTAACTCAGTAAGAAAAACGAGACACTTATCACCTACCAGAGACCTCATACTATAGCTGACCACCGATTCCTCTGCAATTACCTTCAATCCACCATTAAATGTAACTAAGAGAACAAACCGCCGTTACTAACAATAGAGCGATACCAACTAGTAGTTACAACAAAAAATGAAAGAGGCGCCCTCTCCACTTTTGTACTTCCGTGCGTACCTTCAAGAATGAGGAAGACAGATTAGTACAATTTTCAGAACTTCTCACAAGTCTCTCTCTTCAGAGGTGACGTTATTCTGTATGTTGAGAATCACAACAGAAATGATGACCGTGAAGTATAGTCTCTTAGTTAAAAATAGGCCCATCAGAGGAACCGTGGCATGCCCATTGACCTTGAAGTTTTACGGGTTATCAAATCCAACGTATTAAACATTTCTGCCAGCGATTTCTTGCGAACATTCCTTCAAGTATTATACTGTGGTAATTCTGATAATTCTGAACTCTGATAACTTGTTTCCACGTATTCTTCCAAAAGTATTTGTCTTCTTATTTCTAATATAAATCATTTTCCTATCATGTAGTTATTCGACTTGGGCATCACACCTCTGAGTCTGAAAGGAGTTTACGCAAACCAACCATTCCACTGACATCCAGCTTACTTCATAAACTATGCACACTTTTAAGAGAGAATGTCATTGAGCATGTCGGGCATCAGATGAGCCATCATTAGGCTCCAAATGGAATTCCCTGCCCATTCGGTCTATCAATCGAAACCAATCTGTGAGACCAACAACCTGATTGGGAAAGGTTATGCTGCGATGTTGAATCTCCCAGAAAAATTGTGCGATGAGCTGGGAAGGAAGCAGATAGAACGAAGTCTGATGGAGAGCTGAATAAAGGAGCTTTGAAGACAATTTGGAATCCATATTGCCTTCACCAATGAGCTTTCCGTTAGGTAACAAGACACGCGATGAGACTAAGAGGGCTTTGAAGTCGCTTATAGCGCATGAGATCAAGGAAGGGAAGTCAGCACAAGAGAAATTCATTTACTTGGTTATAAACACTGAAAACCCACTTACAAAGACTCGTGACCATACTCCACGTATAATGTGAGTACTATTCTAGTTTCATTAGAGAAATGTGATACTAACCCGTAATCAGACCTATCCCAAATCGTCTTGCAAGAGTCGCAGAGTGTTCAATTCTACTCATCACAAAAGATCCATCAACTCCGTATCGTGGTCCATTAACAGAAGCCAAATCACCAACCGAGGATCTCTTCAAGGATATAATGCCCCTAAAAAAAGTCAAGACATTGACACGTTCAACGAGGTCTGCGAAGAATCTGTATTCAGAATATGATCTCATACTGGCTGATCATCGTATCCATCACCTTTTGCCTGATATTATGGGCGAAGTATTCTATAAAGGTCATAGAAAAGTACCATTTATGGTTCAAATGGCTCCAGTCAACGAGGAAGATCTGAGAAAGGTCAAGAAGCAAGAAAGAGTGGAAAGAGTCGATCCAGAGTTTGTACTCAAACAGATGAAGTCTATCGCAAAAAACACATATTTCTTTCCTTCTCGTGATAAATCATTCCAGATTAAGATCGGTTATGTGGACATGGATCCTGAGAAACTCACGCAAAACATCGGTGCTGTGGTGGAATTCCTTCGTAATGACAAGTTTGCGCCTGCTGGAGGTGTCTTGAAGAAAGCTGGGTTGAAAGCCCTGTTTGTGAAGACGGGCGATAGTGCCAGTTTGCCGATTTGGAGCAAAGAGAAGTAATTAAGTTGAGACATATAAACTGAATCTGAATGATGAATCATACTTGATTTGTAGAGACCAAAACATTGATAAATGTGTGAAGTTACCTCATAATCTCACCAGTAATTGTCGTCATGACCCTTTAGAGGTGAGTACTTTTCGCGCCATTGAAATCACATATCATACCGAAAGCGCAAAACGAAGACCATAGTTCAAGAGATCATAATGCAGTTCTACCAGAAGGTATGGGTTGTGATAACGTGTGTCCTTGCTCTTCTTTTGCAGTCAACGAACTATGTGAAGGATAAGTTGGCCAGTGTGGCATATGAACAGGCTCTTTTCAAAGACTATTTGAACAATCTTCGATCAATACAATACCAATACGACATAGAAGAGAAATTCAGACCCAAATTGGCATCAAACTCATATTCACAGAAGATCCTACTGGATGATGATAGGGACAATGTCCAGCTCGGTACAGAGAATGCCACTATTGTGATGTTGGTGAGAAACTCCGAATTGGATGGTGCGTTGAGTGCAATGAGATCACTTGAAGATAGATTCAACAAGAAGTATCGTTATCCTTGGACTTTTTTGAACGATGTCCCCTTCACTGATGAATTCAAAGAGGCAACTTCATTGATGGCATCGGGGGAAGTTGCATATGGGTTGATCCCAAGTGAGGAATGGGATAGACCAGATTCCATAGATGAAGAGAGATTCAGACAGTGCATGGCTGAAATGGTGGAAAAAGAGGTGATATATGGCTTTTCAGAGAGTTATAGAAACATGTGTCGATTCAACTCAGGTTTCTTCTTCAGACAAGAGATTGTCAATAAGTATGAGTGGTACATGCGCGTGGAACCTGATGTTGAATACTATTGTGATTTCAGTTATGATCCTTTCAAAGTAATGAGAATGAATGGGAAGAAATATGGATTTATCATTGCTATCCACGAGTATGAGGAGACAATCCCGACGCTTTATGACACCACAATGGACTTCTTCGAAGAGAACCCTCAATACTTACACCCAAATAACTCACTTTCATTCATCACTGATAAAGAATCCTTTAGTATCACCGCTGTGAGAATGGATGTTGCAAATGACTATAACCTGTGTCACTTTTGGAGTAATTTTGAGATTGGAAACTTGGATTTCTATAGATCTGAAGGATACTTGAAGTATTTTGAACATTTGAACAATCAAGGTGGGTTTTACTACGAAAGATGGGGCGATGCACCTGTACATACTTTAGCTGCCACATTGATGCTCGACAGAGACGAGATCCATTATTTTGAAGACATTGGTTATTTTCACGCTCCTTTTGCTAACTGTCCTTCGAGCATCGGTATTAGAAGGTTGAAAAGATGTGTTTGTGATCCAACTCATGAATCTGTGATTGACATATTACCACACAGTTGTGTTCCAAGATGGTGGAGAGCTGGAGGGAAAACATTCCTCAAGGATAAGGGGATGCTATAAATTACGACATGAAGATAAAATCATAAGCAACTTTTCTAGGTGAAAAACTATAGTACAGTAAAACGGTAGGAAGACAGGTACACTGATTAATAAGGAGTCTCTAGTCTTGACAGTTGGTTCAAAATGTTCTGTAGCTCCTCATCAGATTTCTTGTTGGACAAACTTGGTATTAACGTCTTTGCCTCATCGACATCATCACACGATAAAGAGCCCAATTGCGCGATTTCAAAAGGATGCAAATCTGAATTCTCTGGGGCTTTCAAAAGTGCTTCAACTGCGGCAACGGTCTCCGTATCTCTAAATCTTGAGAATACACTAAGGTAGTCCAATGTCTTCTTCAAAACCTCATTAGCCCCCACTGCAATAGCAGCTTTAGCAATTTCATTGTTGTCATCATCATCCCCATTATCATCATCCAAATCAGCCATATCTACCTCGGAGACATCCTTGAACTCACCATTCGGCGTCATGACCTTCTTACGCATCTTTAGGGCGCTTCTTATCAAGATACGGGCCTCGCTCAGGTTCAAAGTTATAAGATCTGAGACTTCACCGTCGTGGCCTATTTGGTGCACATCAAACTCTGCGCCCAGGTTTAGGGTGGCAGCGTTCTCTTCCTCACCCTGATGGGCCTTGGCTGTTCTTCTTCTAACACCCGCTGTGGAAGTGGAGACGTTCATCTGTTGTTCTGTTGTTTCGTCTTCTCCTCGGTTGTTCACTGTTCTCGTGAAGTTGAAGTTGAAGTTGAGAACCCCAAGGGCGCATAACCGCGATTGTTAAAGAGTGGAAACAATTGACCTCGTTTATCCCCATTGACCCTAGACATAAAACGAGTAAAGCATGCCAGATAATAAACTACAGACTTTGGTGCAGGATAGCGGTATCGAGTCACCCACTGGTGCTATTTTGTACGGGAAAGAAGGCGTTCTTGGAAGTGAGTTGTCCATATCGAAGAGACATATGTACTCAGTACTGACAAGCTAGGCTACGGAGTGGCACAACTGGAAGACTACACAGACCTTAAAGACCTCAAACTCACAAAAGATGGGTATGGTCTCTACTCGCTCAATGGTCATCGCGTTTTAATATCGGCAAAGGGTGATGATGTACTAGCGGTGTATACAAAGGCTTAATGACGCTCTCTACAATTAAAGACTCAAAGAAAACAGAAATATCATTAAATCACATAAACCCACTTGAACCTCCAAATGGTGAGCCACCTGGTTGTCCAAACGGAGACCCACTAAATGGGGCACCATTCAGACTGCCACCAGGTAATCCTAAACCCTCACTGCCCAAATCAGAACCACTCATCGGATCGTCATAACGTGCCCCTGGTGGATGATCACCTCTTTGCGGGCCTCGAGGTCCTTGTTGTCCAAATAGAGGATGTTCCTTGCCTGGAATCATACCATTACCACTAGACCCTGAGAAAGGATCCAGGGATGGCCGAAGAGAAGGGTATTTTTGACCCATTGGGTATAGATCAGAATCACCAATAGAAGGAACCATAGAACCAAATGGAACATCAGAACGCCTATTGCCGAGTAATTCATACTCATCATCAAATTTTGGTAGTTCTTCTGGTAACGGCTTTGTCTCCTTTTGCTTTGCGGCCTCCCGTGGGATTTCAATAGCCAGCTCTGGTGCCTTTGCCCTTGCACGATCTCCTCCAATGTTCTGATTCCAATCCTTAGGGGAGATATTAACATTTGCCATCTTGGCCTTCAGAAGATTTAATAATTTCTCATGGAAATCCTGTGGTAGTTCCATGGTTGTAGCTCCAAGGCATTGACGTCTCAGCAGCTGTGGCTTGATGGAGTAGTAATACACACCCATTGGAGACTCTGGATCCAAATATTCTTCATCATATTCTTGATTCAGTTTTTTTTCAAAAGTATCCCAATTACCCCAGAAGTATAGGATCTTCCCAGGTAATGTGCCGCCCCATTCGAGATCAGGAGAGTCATACATGGAATCGACTTGCTCTTCAGTAATAGGCACCTCCAACTTACTAAAGTATTGCTTGTAATCCACTGTCAATGACATACATTCGGATTGTTTGTCCTTATTATTCTGTGAAACCATTGACACGGTGTAACCATCGGTGTTGAAACGGGTAGCCATGATGTATGTTTTCGAGTTGCGGTTCTCTTTCAAGCTGAGTGCGAGAGTGCACGAGAGACTGTCAGTCTGCTTGCTTATGACCTCGTAGCCCACAGCTCTGTGCACATAAGACGCAACCCATGCGACGATCTCCTCTTTGGACTTCAAAATGGCCATTTTTGCTATGTGTAGGAGTTGATTTTAAGAGTTCTCGATCAATTCAATTCAATCAACCAAAATTGCTTTGTTCTTTTGGCCACTTTAGATACTTCCGGGGAACCACCCGTTTCAAAAACATGGAAATTATGATAATCATGAGAAGTGTCGAAGACTGGTATGAGTATGTTTATTGGTGTTTTATGAGTGAAGTAGTACTGCCATTGCATGACTTTAGACGCCACGTATGCCCTTGTTATGGAACAAGAAATGGAGAGCGAATTCGTTCTTTCTGTGCAGAAGACAATTTACCTAAAAGAAACAATTCCATTACAATCTACATCTTCGTAGTAAACAGTACTGGGTATATTGAGGTCATTATCGGATATCCATACATTCGTGCAAACTGCCGTATGATATGTGGACTTTCTTCAAACTCTTCAATTGGGAGTGACTCTGGATCTTGAGGGTCTGGATCTAATGACACAACCTCACCTTGTAATGTTTGAGGTAGACACGGGGGTGGTCTCATCGCTGAATACTAGTCACCTAATGGGAAATGCCCTGATCGTCTAATTTACAACAACTGGTCTTCGAATGCGGTTGAATTCTTCTTTTCTTCCTTCTCTTGCTTGACCTGTCACTCCTCTTTCTTAGCCTCCTTCTCAAGAGTCCTGTTCCTTTCTAGTTCCCTTTGCACGCCTTGATCTCTTTTTGCTTCCTCTCATAACGAGCTTAGAAGAAGTTGTCTCACCTGTCTTTGAGAGTTATAACGAAACACAATATCATCATCAGACCTATATACCCTGTACCCTCCTATCAACTGTGCTATCTTTGTTATCTCGTTTTCTAAATATATGATATAAAGAGGGGTTAACTTATTCATATAGCCATCATCTCTAAGACGTCTTCCAATCACTTAAGGCGAACTTGACGTTGCTGCGGAAGAAATCTAACCATCTGATAACCATTCTACCATTCACCATCAGTTCATTACTCTCAGAAAATGCGCACCCTATAGCTCTCACTTAACAGTTTCATTAAACAGAAGTGTACCTATGTGGTAAGTCATACCACATCGATAAGTGTCTTTGTCTGGAAGCCCCACCGGTTTACAAGTATGTGTATACGTGTGTTTATTCTGTTAGAATCACAGCTCGGAGCCTATCCCCATGATGTCTTACAGCCTGACAAGACAGGCCTTAACGGCGTCCATAAGACTCTTACGGATGACCATGCGGCTGCTCTTGGGTTCCCTTTCCTGTGGTTGGTGAAAGTTCTCCTTGGTGGTGGAGCGGTTCTTTTCAGTGATCTCGAGGATTATCTGCGCGTGAACACGCGCGATCTTTAACGATCAAACGCGTCTAAGAACACTGATTTATTTGTGGATCTGAGAGACTCATAGACGTATACGTGGAAAGGGCTGGCATAGATAGATTTGAAGGTTTCACGGGGCGCAAGAGACTAAACATAATGTCAGTGAACACCAAGGGATCAAAAGTGGCGAAGCCATGCAAGAGAAGAGCATTCACGGATACACCACCATCATCACCTATAGGTCCACAATTCAAGCAGACTTTCTTAGCCATTGGTTCACAAACAAGGGAAACATGTAAGCAATGTGGAATGTCCTACTTGAAACATCTTTCATCTGATGTTAAGATGCATCAGAAGTACCACCAGAGGTGTCTAGATGGCCGTGATTGGAACATCAAGTCCGATGAGGAACCATTGGCACAGATCTCACATGATGAATGTATATACAAGGTTAACCCACAGAGACAGAGTGAAGTTCTCGCTGCATTGGACCTGTTAGAAATTGTCAATCGTGATTTGAATGCCCCAGATGATAACGAGTTTTGGATGAATGGCGATGACGGCGTCGTGTACGTATATGTTAAGCAAGGTGTTGCCATTGGTGTGATATCAGTGGAGAAAGTGACACAGGGGAGATGGTTTTCTGTTGAGGATGGTATTATTGTGAGTAAATTGAAACTGGAGTTGCTCTGTGGGATATCCAGAATCTACGTGTGTCAAAGCCATCGCAGGTCTGGAATCGCCTTGAAGCTGTTACAAACTGTACAGAGGCATTTCGTGTATGGTCTCTCTGTTCCAAAAATGAAGATTGGATGGTCTCAGCCCAGTTCATCTGGTGGTAAACTGGCTAGCGCGTTCAGTGGAATGAAGCATAGGACTGGGAAGATGCTCATACCCGTTTATGTGAGCGATAATCCATAGTACAGACACATCAAAAATTAAAATAGAGGATACATGCTACACTACACTATACTACACTACACTAAACTACACTATAATGAAGTAAATAGATTATAAAAACATTTATAAATTACACATCAATGAGTCAAGACTCAAGGATTCAACACGTTAACGGTTATGGTTTATACGTTACATGTAGTACGATAGTAGCATAGCACCGTGCACGTTGTAGACCACAAACCCTCTCTCATCACAACACCTCTCCGCTTACAAGTATATCATCACCACAGGTACCAACCAACACCGCGAGCATCAATGGGTTACCCGGCCAGAAAGAAGAAAAGCACTCAGGGTGGGAAAAGGAAGGGAGAACGAAGATAACGAAAATAGCAGCAACAGCGGAAGCAGCTTGGAAACGAAGGGGTTGGTCAGCAACAACAACAAGAACAACAGCAGGAGAAGGCGATCGGAAAGATTGTGGCCAAGATGACAACGACAGTCCCTAAGATCTACTCCTTTGAAGAGTTCGCAGGTGTTGCGGACGCTGTGGCGAACCATGTTGTCGCCGCGCAGAACCAGGCACTCACAAACAGCATACCATCATCGACCCATAACCACTCAAGTACAGCAGTCACGCCTAGTGCCAGTACAACGTCTCTCAAGAATGGCAAGCTGAAGAAGGAAAAGGTTGTGAATAGACGCTTCAAGATTGCTATATCTGGTGGTTCGCTCATAGGTGTGCTAAGTCAAGGTTTACTTAATAGAGACGATGTCCAATGGAATAAATGGGATGTCTATTTCGCCGATGAGAGACTTGTGCCATTTCACGATGAGAACTCGAACTACGGTAAGGCTAAGCGTGAGATCTTTGATAAGCTGGAAGAGTTGGGCAAAGAGTTACCGCAGGTTTATCACATCGATGAGTCACTGTTGGATGATGCGCAGGAGCTGGCTGATGATTATGAGAAGACGTTGATCAAAGGATTTGCTAATAAGGACTCTGTGAGACTCCCATTGTTCGACTTATTTTTGCTTGGTTGTGCTCCAGATGGTCACATTGCTTCCATCTTCCCTAATGATCACGCTGTGCTGAGAGAGAAACTCGCCTGGGTTGTACCAGTGGAAAACGCCCCATTTGGGCCAAAGAGAAGAATCACATTGACAGTGCCAGTGATTTGTCATTCCCATAGGGTGACGTTTGTTGTTGAAGGTGCTGTCAAGGCTTCGATTGTGAAAGTGATTATGGAGAGACCAGAAAAGGGCTTACCAGCTTCAGTTGTGAACGAATTGGCTGCTGGTAGAGTAACGTGGTTTGTCGACAAGGCGGCTCTCACGGAGACTTACCTGTGAATGTATGCTATGTTTTGATCTGTTGGTAGTGTCTATACAGTCTACTGCGTTGGCCCATTAATCATTATCTATTATAGCATTGTAACTTATAACTCATAAGCTATCTTGTATGAGAATGTATGAGAGAAGTCGTGTGTAGGTGTGCGTGACTCAAGCCTCATCACTCGAGTCCAATGAATCCAATGCAGCATGATACTTGCCGGTATCATCGATATCATAATCCGAAGCATTCAATTTTAACTGATGAACCGTTAGATAACCCAACTCTTTACTTGTATCCAGTAGCTCTTGGCCCAAGCGATGGATGTTGTCATCAACAAAGTCAAACTCGTACGAATAGCAGCGTAGCATGTGAGGCCTAAAAATTATCTTACGGTTGGCGGCATCGATGTAGAGAGAGTTGAAAGTGAGTGAAACGAATTCCGCCCTCGTAATGAGTTTGATGAAGCGGGTCACATCTTCATGCTCTCCAAAGTCATGGTTCATCGGAACAAAGTGGAAGTATAGCGTCTCTTCCGCAAAAACCAATTGGAATGGTAACCCACAACATAGACTCTGCGATCTCTTGTCAGAACAGTTTATCTTGTTAAGCGCCACGCGGAAAGAGCTCTTTAGGGTCATTTTCACCAAAGGATTGTCGTTGTTGTGATGCAGTTAGGTGATTCAATGACTTGTTGAAGTGATAGACCGAGTATCTCAACCGGGCGGTAAATCCTGCTGTATTTCTTGTTGTTGATGTAAGAGGAAGAAATCGCGTTTGTGTAAACAAATAGTTAATGATATCCCCCAAAATTACGAGAAGGAAGTGGTAGCGACTGTAGGTTGAAAGAGTCTATCACGACTTCGTAAACACATCGGTCAAAGTTCCATGAAGCTCTTTACCATCTCATAACAGAATCGGTACTGGTCAGAGCTTTGAACCATAGACATTCTGTGTTCTCTCAACTGCTTGACTGCAGCAAAGATCAAATCTTCACCTGGGTACTCTGATAACAGATTAGAGTGAGACAACAAGTAGTCCATGGTGATGAAAGTACCAGTGCGTCCCACACCCGCTGAACAGTGCACTATTGGTGCATTTCCTTGACCGTTCAACGATCTAACGAGTTGGCTCAAACCCATGATCGGTTCCCAGGCCTCAGGCCTCATTGCATCGGTCCATTGATCGAAGTAAATATGATGAACCGTTCTCTGCTGTTTGACAATTCCATCTTCAATAGCCTCTAACTTTATCTTTGTATAGTGTGTTCCGATTACAGTTGGGTCATCTTTGTTCTCAAGGCATTCCAACTTCAATGAACACTGGAACCCTTCGTCCCTCGGGATCTCCAAGATATCGCCAACATCATCAATCCAGTACTTTGAACACTTCTTAACATCTCCTTCCATCAATGGAGTCACCATGAGTATAACAACATCGGGGAACTGGCTCTGCTGTAACACCATATGCCAGAAATGTGGCGTCGTTACCTCTGTTGGCCCCTGGGTTGCGATATATGATTCCCTAACACCCAAGTCAAGCTCCACGTATGAGGCATTGATATAATCGCAAAACCCCGGCAGAACATCCAGCTTCACCCTGTTGTAGTCGTATGGCAGGATGTTAACGTATCTATTTCTTCCTAGTGGGAAAGAATGGACGCCGTGTTGCATACTCCACCGAGATTTTTCCATTCTAACAACACCATCATGTACCCTTTCATCCTCCAAATTCTTTATATGGCGGAACTTCTTGCTGATGAGTTCTCTGGGTAATGTCAGGTATGACGGTACTTTTTGCTTCATCTGTGGACCTGAACCAACGGATGAAGACGCTTTTGTTGAAGTGCTGGAAGTCGAGGTGTCGTCGTCTGAATTTTTCACTCTCAACAAGTTGCGGAATCGATCTTCAAGGGAATGGATACCCAAAATGAAATTATGAGGTATGAGACTCCAAAACTGTGGAAGCATGGTGCTGTCGCTCTTATATCTACGCTCTACGCGCTAGGAAAAGAAATCACAAGGATGTTTAAGAATCTAAATAATTCTCAAGGTATCTTCGGAATAAAAGGGTCGCCTCATTTGTATATCGAACTATTTAGATATGGCCCCATTAGGAGCACTTCAGCCGTCCCTTCTGGCAGTTGTCCCCATCCTCTGCCTGGGACTGAACGGGCCGTCTGCCTATAGACGGTCTCAATCAGCCTAATGGAAAAAAAGACTCCCCACCTAACTGGCGACCTGCTAGGCGGAACCCCACCGTTTGTGTCCCTTTAAAAGTAAACACTGGGGAGTGTCCCGGGGGTGAAAAGAAAATGTGGGAGCTGAGATCCTCGAGAGCGCCAGCAGAAGAGATGGTGAACCAATAAAGAAGAAGTATCACTTAAAGAGATAGAAATCACATAAGACAAACCCAATGCAATGAAACCACGCATTTCCACACGTTCAATATCGGACTATGTCACCTTTCCAGCTTTTGGAAGAGCCTCAGGGAACGCCAGACTCAAAGTAAACATGCTGAAGGCCCCCTCTCATTTTGGACATTTCTGTTATAGGATGAACAGATTGTATAACGAAGATAAATATGCGGTGAATGTGATAAAGCTGCCCATGGTATACTCTAACTACGGAATCACAAAGACAGTAATGCATGATACCTTTGTGGCGAGCATATTTGATGGGCACGGAGGTGATGAGTGTTCCAACTATTTGAAAGAGAATCTTCATAGACAGATCGAAAATTGGCAAGGTCCAGATGAAGCAGAATTCATGAAGACGCTCGAGAAGTACTATAAGGACATTGGAGGGTATTGGAAACGTCTCTATCGGAAACGTCAAGAGATCTATGATTCTTTGAAACCGGAAGACAATGACAAGGATGATTTGAAACTGCGGTTGACACATACTTATCTTCAATTGGATTATGACTTTATGACACAAGTTGGCAAATCAGGGTCAACAGCTACCTCGGTTTTCTTATACAATATGGATCTCCAGGATGAAGATAACATGTATTTCGCACCTCAGACGGTATCAAGGCTATATGTTTCCCAGATTGGTGATACGAAATGCATAGTATGTGATAAGAACGGTGAAGCGCACGCATTGAATGCTATACATCATCCTTCATCATCCATTGAATCTCGTCGTCTGAATAGATTCTCTGCTGGTTTTGCTACGGATTCCTTCGGTGAGAATCGGTTTATGAATTTTGCCAATACTAGGGCATTTGGAGATCTCGTGGCCAAGAGCAAAGGGATATCGGCTGAGCCTGATATCACTTCCTATGTCATTGGAGACTCCAACCTGATTGCTAGAAATGGATTGCAGGCACAAACGCCAGGACGCGTCGGTGGTGATGAGTGCTTCCTTGTGTTGATGAGTGATGGTATCACTAATTACGCGACAGATCAGGAAGTTTGTGATCTAATCAAGGCTACACATAGAACCAGGTTAAGCTCACCGCAGAAATGCGCTGAGGAAGTTGTCAAATATGTTGAGGCGGTGGGTGGTGATGATAATGCTACATGTATAGTGATTAGGCTGAACAACTGGGGGAGTTGGCCAAATCAAGACCGTACGGGCAAGATGAGAGAAGAGAGATTGAGAGAGGGGTTTTCTAGAATAGATAGAACTGATAGGGATAGAGGATGATCAAAGCTCTATACCTAGGAGGCATTGGTAGTTGCTCGATCTTGCTATTTAGACTGCTTTATGGTTATACACCAGGCCGGTAAGACCATAGGTAACACTACAGGGCAGCTGTAACGTATATACATGACTTCATAGCCTCTTGGCCCTTATATCTACCTATACAGCGATCACTTATTCTTAGTCTGTGTGTAACTGAATCTCTTTCTCGTTGGTGCAAATTCACCCAACTTACTCCCAACCATATCTTCTGAGACTTCGAAGGCCACGTATTCTTTCCCGTTATGCACTTGGAACTTCACACCGACAAATTGTGGTAATATGGTGCAGCTTCTAGCATTAGTTCTGATTGGTGTACCGGATTTGATGGCGTGAGCGATGGGTAGTGGGACGACATGTGGACCTGTTGTTGGCTGTTAGTATTCGAGAATTTGAAATTTCGAGCTATGGCTGGTGATATGCAACATACCCTTCCATGCAGAGCGACCTTTCAATAGCACCGCACTGACTCTCATCTTGTGTGTAGATCTATTCCTTCGTATATTACAGAAATGGTTGAACCTTCAGCTTTGATCAAGTTGAAGAAAAAAGTGGAAAACCTTTGGAAATATACGAAAAGAGAAATTACCCAGTCAAGAGTTGTAAAGAGTTACCCGGACTCCGCGAACTCGTTTTGAATAAGCTCTAGGCACTTCTTGCACATCAAATCCCGGAAGTAAGGCGAACTCCATTTCTGAATCTGAAAAGCCCACAAACATGTCGTGGAACCAGAAACAGAAAACAATCGACAAAACAACACCAGTGACCGATAACTACAAAAGCAAATAGAATACCCAACTGTAAATTGTAGCAAACTATGCGTAAAACGCCCACCAAACCTGGAGTACTGGGCCCAAAGCAACTGAATAAAAAAAACCGAAACCGAAAGAAATGAACAGAAGGTAATCAATACCTGAGAAAACATCGTATCATCGTGCATGCAAGTGTATGCTTTTAATACTGTAATACTGCAATTAGTACTAACAGTATAATCACTTATGGAGATGTTGAGCGTTGAAGTGTTGAGTGTTCAGAGCGCTGTAGTTCTCCTTAGCCTTAGTTCTCAATTGAAATAGAGAGTATGCAGTAAGGGCAGCTGTAGCAGCACCAGCAAGGACGATCGATCTTGGAGCGTTTTGGAAAACCATGTTTGACTGTTGTGTTGTGTTCGTGTTTGTGTTGTTATTAAGTTGTGTTATTCACAAAAGTAGGGAGATGAGCCGGATCCATCCCTCCTTTTATACCTCCTAGCGACCGTTATCGTCCCACACAAAACGCGCAACTCCATTTTTTCCATTATCCTCCGGATTGTGGGAGCAAAGGAATTTACCCCGGGATTTCGCAGGACAGAGAATGTCTGTAGTGGGTGTGAGTTGTGGGGGGCCTATCCATGTTGTTGTGCTATCTACGAAGAACACCAACTTGTAATTCACCTAACTTCCTTGACTCTTTGAGAAGCCATTCCTGTCATCCGTTCCTTGCTATCAGGATGGTATGAAATGACATAAAAGACGTCATGGTGGGGTGAGTTTCTCTAAAACTCTGGGGGATCTGTGGAGGGGCTCTGTGTTATGTGGCCCGTGGCAAGCGGTGTGGGCCCACCCGGACATTTTTGCCTTTGGGAGCTTGGAGAGTAAGTCGCGAATGGTATCAAGTGGTGTTTACCGTTTTGTTTATTACATAATGTGATTACATAACTGCTTAATAAGAGTTCATGAATTTTCACTTCAACTGGCGATGAGTTGAGTTAACCAGGTAGGTTAGGTGCGTTCCATAACGCTGAGCCCCAAGGAATGTTTGCTGCAAGATTTGACCCTACTGCTATTGTCACGGAACCCACAGTGAAGCCGGTACTGCCGCTGAAGAGAAAGGTTGAGGAGGTGGAGGAAAAGAGTGAAGATGAAAGTTCTGATGATTCAAGTGAGGAAGACGATCAAAGCCAAAGCGATGTGAGCGAAACGAGTGAAGACGAAGACGAAGATATCAAAGACAAAGACAGCGACATGAAAGATTCTGAAGAAGAGGTAGACCAAGATGACCAAGAACAGCAACAACCAGAGCATGACCCGAAGTTCTCCTCCATCATTTCTCGTTTCAACCAATCAATCCAACAACTACAGACCCAAGAATCGCAATCCGAAGATAATCATGAAGAGGATCAAGTGGAAACGCATGATATTGCTCCATTACCTCAACCTGCACTTCCCCGTGATCATAGATTATCCGCTGCAGAAACAAACAACAACTTGAACTGGCTAGCTGACCCACTCTATATCAAAACCACTGAACTTAAACCATTCACACATTTCCAGATCTCTGGCAAGATATTGAAAAATTTGAAACATATGGGTTTCGAGAATGCCTTTGCCTCACAGATTAAGACCTTGGAATTATTGATCCCAGAGATTAACAACAAGTTGAATCCAAACGCGATAAAAGGTGACGTCTTGGTGAATGCATCAACAGGTTCAGGTAAGACCTTGGCATATACCATACCGGTGATACAGTCCTTGGAGAATAGAATAGTTCCAAGATTAAGATGTATCATCCTGGTCCCAACAAGGCCGTTGATTAACCAAGTTTACAAGACCTTGACCAGCGTTTCTCGTGGGATTGATTTGAATATTGTTACTTTGGGTAAGAGTGATATGTCCCTAAATGATGAATCCATGAAGTTGAAAGGAAATGTCCCAGATGTCATTGTGAGTACACCTGGTAGATTGGTGGATCATTTAAATATGAGAAGTATTACTCTAAAAGATCTACAATGGTGTGTCATTGATGAAGCGGATAGACTATTGAGTCAAAGTTTCCAAGATTGGTCAAACGTCTTGATTTCCAAGTTGAATGAAGTTGATGATGGAAAGAACATTAGTAAGTCCTATAAGCCATCTTTAACAAAGATGATCTTCTCTGCTACATTAACCACCGATACAGGGAAACTCTCCGCATTACAATTTCATAATCCAAGGCTGATCATTGTGAATAACGAAGAGGCCATTCTGAAATCCGATAAGATCTTTTCATTGCCATTGACACTGCAAGAACATTTCACAAAATTCACATCGTCACAATCATCATATAAACCATTGCTATTACTCAAGTTGTTACAGGAACGTGCTTCGAAGCATACGTTGGTCTTTACCAAATCTAATGAGGCCACGATTCGTCTATCACAACTCTTAACTACATTGACTTCAAAATTGGCACCAGAGATTACAGTAAACAACATCAGCTCCCAATTGAACAGCTCTTCACGTTCAAAGATTTTACAAGAGTTCTCTCAAGGTTCTGTCTCCGTATTGGTCTCCACTGATCTCATCGCCAGAGGTTTAGATCTGAGCACTATTAGAAACGTTGTTAACTATGATTTACCACCTTCATCTCGTGAATACGTACACAGGGTTGGAAGAACCGCGAGAGCAGGTCAAGATGGTAATGCGTATACTATTGTCATTGGAAGAGGAGAAGGTCAATACTTTGAAAAGATGGGCAGAGACATCAATCGTGCTGGTGATGTTCAAGCTATTGAATTGCCAGAAGTGACCCAAGAGGAGAAGGAAGTCTATGAAGTTTCATTGAAGGAGTTACAGAGCATGGTGTTTAAGAAGCGATAGATACAATGAGTGAAGAATATATGCTGTAGTTAATAAATAAGACAATAAATAATTCCGAAAGAGGTAAAAAAAGACACCACCTCAATCGAGGACATAGTAAGCCCTTAAACCAGTAAAAGACTTGGACATCACACAGCATCTGGGTTATTCAAGATCAGCTCTCTAGCATCCTTAAAAGTTCTAATCTTGTCCGCTTGTTCATCCGGGATACCGATACTGAACTCTTCTTCGATGGCCATCACAACTTCCACAATATCCAAGGAATCCAGTCCCAAATCACGAGAAAAGTCGGTCTCGTTGGAGATAGACACATCCTTGTTCACCTTATCGTAGCCTTCTAAGATCTCAATGATACGTTGATCCACCAACTCAGGTGTTAATGGCGGAGCATGGGAGTACCAGCGGGTGTTATAAGGGGTCTGGAACGCACCAGCGAAAGGAAAAAAGGGGTTTCTTGCCATTGGGGCTACTCTAAGAGCTCTGGCCTGTTTCAATGCAAGTCTGAACATGTTTTTTTTGGGGCGGTTCTTCTTAGCGGACGTTGCAGTCGTTGAGATTCTCGTCCTTGTCCCCCCCTTAAAATTAAAATCTTGTGGAAGTTCGCGAACACTGAAAATTCGCGGGCCGTTGAAGTTTTTGTTCTTTCGACGGTTCAACAGAACCAGCAGGAGAGGAGGAGCAAAGGCAATGCTCAAGTACATGTTCAAGTCCCTCGTGGGTGGGTCCACCACTGCGATGCTCCGCCAGAGCGTATCCCGCCAGCCAAATACATATACACAGTACACCTCTCTCTTTGCACAGCAGACCCCAATCAAAGTGTCATCGAGACTGGCCACCATCAATCAGATCAAGAGAGGTATGACCAAACCATTGAATAAGCGCCCAACAAAGTCACCGGATCTAGATACCTGTCCGGTACGTAAAGGTGTGGTGCTCCGTGTTATGGTGTTGAAGCCAAAGAAGCCAAACTCTGCGTTGAGAAAGGCATGCAGAGTCCGTTTGACTAATGGTAAGATCATCAGTGCATATATCCCAGGTGAGGGTCATAATGCCCAAGAACACAGTGTCGTGCTTGTGAGAGGAGGTAGATGTCAGGATGTTCCTGGTGTGAAGTATAGATGTGTGAGAGGCGCCCTTGACTTGAGTGGTGTTGCCAATAGAACAACGTCGAGAAGTAAATACGGTGCAAAGAAGCCTCAAAAGGAATGAGGATAAGAGAGTTCTTGTACATATGATTGTTTTAAGATAAAAAAAAGCTTTGTATTGCTGAACGAGACTAAGTAACATAGATCAACGTTCTTGGAAACGTCTGCCAGTAGCAGTTTTTCTCTCCACTGTCTCGTCACTCTCAGGTTTAGCTCTGTTTAACACCTTGAGGTATTGGTTAACTCTGAATCTCATTCTTGAATGCATGTATGCCTTTGAACACTTGATGTGGTAGTGGAAATAGTTTCTGAAAAGTTGGATATGAGAGATGGTGTTTTCTCTTTTCTGAGGGACTAGATGTCTTGGGAAGAGGACAAAAGTGACATATCCCTTCTTCTCATCTGGACTGTATCTGATGAGGTCTCTAACTTCAAGAGGCGGTTCCTTATGAGAATATAACACCTGCGGAGCGTTCTGGACGGCTCTTCTTCTTGCGTCCACAAACTCTTGCAAAAACACTTTACCAAAGATCTTATCGGTCTCATCTTTGAAAATAGTAGAGAAGATCACGGTGACTCTGTCGAAAGATGGTTGTATATAGATAGCCTCTTCGTCTCTATAGTTGATCTCATAGACGCCGGAACGAGTGCCTGGTTCAACACCTGTTTCTTGGAATTTCGCACTCAATTGCTCATACTCTGCGAAAGCCGTATCAAAAGGAGCAGCAAGCATGTTTCTCTTCAACAGGGCAATCTCTTCGATCAACTGCTTCTGTTGTTGCTTCCCCGTGATTGAGGTCAAGTCCAAATAAAGAGAGTAGTCATAACCTGGCTCAGTGGTTGGGGCCTCGTATGCGCCATACACAGATTTCAACTTATCCAAGGCCCCGTACTTCTGGAGGTCCTTGAAGGCCCTGCTCTGTATAGAGATGAGTAATCTGGTCTTATCCTCCGGTGTGGTTAAGTGATAGGTGGTATAATCGAAATCCGAAACGATTCTGTCTACCGCGGTTGGGGTTTCAAAGAGCTCCTCCAGCGTTTTCTTGAGAAGCAGGTTGTCTGAAGGGATGTGCAGCATATCTCAATTCCTATACTCCTTTTTTATTGATGGTCTGTTCAGAATACTTTATGGTTCACCCTTTGAGGCCCTTCCGAGAGCTCCTTGAAAGAGAATTCCGGGGTTGGGGATTCGCGCAAATTCCTCGGAAGTGAAAAAGTGGCCAACGACGGCGGGAACAACAACAACAACGACGATGAAGAAGAAGAACATAAAAGGACAAGAGACAATCAAGCAAGAACTCTCAAGGATCCCCAGATGGCCAGACATAGAGAGGTTCTCAACTTCGAGGAGACCTACAGCGGGTTATCCGACGAGGACGAAGACGCCTTCAACGACGAGACTTTTGGTACCAATGTCCCACTGGGTAAGGACTTCAACTTTGGTGGTCCTGCCGGTAGTACCTCTGCACCTGCTGTGAACTATGCTGAAGCCGCTAGAAGCGTTCCAAAGCCTTCTGCGTTCGGAGAAGATGCGTTGAAGCCAATGGAGAGTCTCTGGCAACAGCAACAGGCTCCACAGTCCCAACCACAAGAACCTATCTCTGTGGACCAGATTGAGGCCCAGTTATCTCAAGGTAACGCACCACAGTCACAAGGACAGGCACAGCAACAACAGCAATTCCCTCAACAGGTTCCTCCGCAGATGTTCCCTCAACAGGGCGGTTACTTCTATCCACCAGGGTTCATTCCTCCGATGCCACAAGGCTATAACATGCCTCCTCAGTTTGGTGTGCCTCCTCAGCAGTTCCAGCAGTTCCCTCCAATGGACCAATTAATGATCCAACAAGGCCAATTCCCTCCACAGGGTCAATTCCCTCCACAGCAGGTGCCACCATCACAACCGCAGTTCCAACAACAACCACAAGGCCAACTTGAGCAGATCCAACAACAACCACAGCAGGAACATGTCGCTCAATTGCAAGAACAGTCTCAGAGACAGTTGCAGGACAACAGAAAGCCAGATCTCTCTGACTTCCCTGTTCTTGGATCTAACGATTCTCGTGGTAGTGCTCCCCAGTCAAGAGACCAACAATATGCTCAGCATCAGCATCAACAACATCACAACCAGAACCAACATCAGCAACAGCACCAGCAGCAACAGCGCCATCGTCAACACTATCATCAACACTATGACAACTTCAACGAGCTCCCAGAAGAGGAGAAGCAACGTATCATGAAACGTCAACAGAAAGTGCAACGTATCGTTCAATTCTGTGGTGTGATGACTCCTCGTGATAAGGACTTTGTGAGTCGTATTCAATTGTCCCAGATTGTCACTGACGATCCTTACATTGACGATTTCTACTTCCAAGTTCACCGTTTGTTGAAGACGGGTCAAGCTGAAGTTGATAATAACAACGTTGCTCAATCTTACCTTGACTTATCTGGCCATAGGTTAGGTGGTCGTTACCAAAGAGCAGATGTTGCTCTGCAAAGAATGCAACAACAGGTGCAAAAGGCTGTTACTTATGCTAAGGGCCGTTCTAAAACACATCCGGTGGCTAAAGGTGGTGCATTGGGTAAGATTAGTGTTCTTGGTAAGACTCCAAGAAAGCAATTGGAAATCACTTATAAGCCAGAATTGCCGGAAGTTACAAAGAGTGGTAGAAAATCTATCCTTCTTCAAATTGAGAACATCTATCAAAAGGTTTTGGAATTGGAGAGTGCTCAAAGAGAGAATAAGGAAATTGACACCTCTGAACTATGGGAATCTTTGAAGTTATTTGAAGAATCTGATAATATGAACTTCTTCATCCAGATCTTGTCCTATGAAAAGGGATTGAAGATCTTCCCAAGAGTTTATCACTTCTTGGATAGACAACAAAAATTGACAATCATCACTTTGATATTTGCCAATTTGTCCTTGATCAAGATCATCACCAAGTCTTCTTTCAAGAATCATGAGAATGATGAAATCCCAGCCGATGTTCAAAAGACCATTGAACTCTTCCAACATGTTGTCCTTAAGACCATCATGGTCTTCCTCTCTTATGAGACTGTCATTACTGAAATCATCGGATTGATGACAATCTTGATTGAGCATAACAATGTTGCCTTTTTGGCCACCTCCAAGTTGGGTACCTCGTTGATTACGATCCTACTTTCCAGAGCAGAAATTATTAAGCAAGAGCAGAACATTTCCTCTGAAGACATCCAAGATTGGGCTAATGCCTATGATAAGCTGTTTTCCTCTTTGGAGACCAAACTCTCTCTATTGTTCCCGGCAACAAAATCTAACTATGATGATTCTTACATCTGGCAATTCTTTGCGTCTTTGGCTTTGAGTGGTAAGTTGAACCATCAAAGAATCATTGTCGATGAAATTAGAGATGAGATTTTCGGTTCTGTCTCCAGGGCTAAGGAGAGTGATGACGCTACGAAGTTGAAGATCATCTCTAACTTGAACCTCTTCCTGAATGTTATTGGGTTGAATGCTAATGGTGAAGAGATTGTTGAGTTGAAGTGAACAGTTTCCTACTTGGATGCGTGTTTTTGTAGTAAGTATATATACGTTGTGATCGTTGTCTATTATTCAGTAGTTTATAGTTGATATTCTCTAAGTGTGTGAACATAATTAGAAATTTTGCTATGATGACTCCTTTGCTTCTGCAGAAAATAATAGAAAGGTGTCATTAGGTATCTTTGAATCTTGATGATTAAATGATTGATTTCGAGGAGACTATGGGCTTATCACAGATTCAATTTTCAGTGCTATTACAGCAACTGGCAGTTGTTTTGTGTCTGTTATGTACAAGCTTGAAATTGTTCTATCAATAGAATATTTTCACTATTACAATGATCAATTCAAAATTCATTTCTATCTCTCAAGATCTGTTCCTTGATTGAGAATGTCTGTCAGGTGCTTTTATTATCTTTTTTGTTGCAGTGGTGCTCAAGCAGATTTCGGTTCTGGAAAATAGGAACAGAACTTCCACAATATCGGAAGAGGAGCAAAGAAGAATCACAGAAGAATCGCACAATGAACTCAGAAGGGATCCAAAGCTTGATCCTTAGACGAAAGGTATGTTGTACATCTGTATTGCAAGTGTTAGCTGCTAACTGGGCAGAAAGAGGGCCCTTTGTCAAGGTTTTTTTGCACTTGTTTGCCTTCTTTCTTTGACTGCTTCGCTTATCACTATTGCTTTAGGGGAAGCGAGCCCAGGGACACCATTCTTCTACAATCTTGAAATCAATAACACCGATATCAAATTTGCTAATATCATTGCTGAACCTTATCGCCATGAGTTATGGGCCCAGAACTTGAGCTTGGAGGATACTAGACTGGGTCGTTTCTACAGATTTGGTCTATATGGGTATTGTCGTTCTGATAACCCTGGTTTTGAGGAAATGAGATGCAGAGGAGTGGCTGGAGTTAGCGTTAACAAATTCTATGCTGAGGAAATGGGAATTGTTAAAGGACAGATGGTGAAGAAGGAACACATCAACCTTCCAGGTGGTTATATCGTCCCGAAAGACGCAGAATCGGCTACCTGCTGGTCTATCATAGTTTCCATTTTTATCATAATAGCCATATCATGGTTATTCATGAACAATATTAATAACTGGATGGTTGTTATGATCACCTTCTGTTTATTGTCTTTCTTGATCTCCTTTATAAGCTTAATTGTTCTGTTGATTGTGATTACACCAGATACTGGCGACGTGCAAAACCAGTTGTCGTACTTCTACGATACATACATGATTGGTATCAAGCAATTTGGAGGTTATCGCTCGCTTGGGATTATTGCTGCACTCTTGTTAGTATTGGGCTTTGTTTGTGCTACAAAGTGTCTCATTTTGGTCAGTGAGTTAAGAAAAGAAGACAAGGAATCGAATCTTGAAGTTGAATTACATGATGCAACATTGTCTCACTAGCAGGTACACCACTACGTAAAATGCACACTTCTCAGCTTTGTCATATATTGTGATTACTTAGTGATAAACTAGTACCTATACTTATTACCTATAATCACGGTTTGGTCATTCATTATCCAGTAGATCAATGATCAGTTGACTCTATTAGGCCTGTGCTCTCAATCAACTAACATATAGAAGGCCTCAAACTTCACTACACGCCGTCCCTTTCACACTTTCTAACCTCTTTTAGAATGCACTGTCGATGACTGAGAAAATCAAAATCAGCTGGATTCAAGGTCCTCTTGTGAGATATGATGCTTTTTAAAATTTCCATCTCAGTGTCATGTAGTACTGCTCAGCTATATTAAGAAAGCCATGGCCTATCAAGATTCCCAATTGAACCGTTCCTATACACCATTCTAATGATACTGAATTGACTGAACTTATCTGTGCCATCTGCTGCTATTCTCCTTTCGTACTGCTTCAAGACGCTGGTAGTTGAAAGTCATCAACAGTAGGCGATTGTTTATTCTCCTTATTGTGATATTGACACACACTACAAGTTCGAGCTTAACACTATCCTAATGACTTCACATTAAAAAAATAAAGCATCTAGTGTCAGGGCCAGACGGTTACGTCAGCCCGTATCACGAGCTGGTGCCAACACCATACAGATACGTCAGCCCATACCACGAGTCAGGTGTCCATAAACGCCTATTCCCTAAGGTATATAAGCAACCCTAAAAACTCTGCTTGACAGTAACTATGCTATAATATACAATCAATCAGAAAAAGGCTAAAGGATTTACTAATCGAACCTTACATCTAGGTAGTAGGTGAGGAGACATTCAAGAAGGCGATTGCTGAACCATTAACTTAACTTGATAGAGCATTAGTGAATACATATAAAAAGTAATACGAGGGCAATTAATGTGCAATTCTACCTTTTTTCTGTCGTCTTATGGATCCTTATCAATGTGAAATCATTCACACTGCCAGACTATTCAGATTTGAACTACTCTCATAAAATTGATAACATACTTGCTGAAAAATCTCGCTTATTTCTCCAGAGTATGCTCTATGGGATGCTGATTTGCCTTTGGAAGGCACCAAGATGAAAAAAATCCTACAGATTTGGTCCAGGAAATTGCTGTTGCTCAGTTGATATCACCTTAAAAGAACATGATAAGATATCGCCGATGAGAGGTTTTGGCACTTCACGATTTTTACTTGAAGAAATGTTAAAGGTGTTCCGCCCGTTCAGTAAACTGAAGAGAGATCCCACACCGATCTGTTCAATAGCGTTGTGCTTTGGGGGGATTGCCTTGAGTATTCTATATATTGCCTATTCTGACTAGTGCTGAACCCAATTGTGCTATCCCTGTCCTTTTAATTTCTCCCATATGCTCTAAATGTGCCTCGGATGAAACCTTTCACTGCGCTCAAGGCCTTTATCACCTTGCTATTGCATTGGCCCGCCTGGGTCTTACAGAAAACACACAATGTGATGTATCCAACTAGATCAAATTGGAATACACTAGAGCTTCGTTCGGTATGAAAAAGATCTCAGACTCTGATTGTCTGTTCTGTTGTTATAGTCTGCATCTTGCGCCTTTGATCACCGGGCTAAGAGCCTGACCCTCTTGTCCTTTCTTAAAAGTGTTTAATGCTCATTTATAAACTTCCATGAGACTCATTAAGCAGCAAGCTTCTAACTTCTGGGGACTGGTCATATTACATGAAATGTGAACCATAGTTATGAGGACTGATGAAGACCTCTCGCCGGGTTAGCTGCTGTTGAAAGCACATGAATCAATTATGTGAGTGGGAATCCCTTTAGCCTATTACTCTGATAGGGTCTCCCCTGAAGGCTGATATCACGTATTACTATTCGGTTAGAAAAACGACGTTCTTTTCCGAGTCGTCAATTTTTTGTCACGACCACTCTTGCGCTCCTGGTTCTCCTATTCAGCTCGTTGTTGATCCTCGGAACGCTTTGGCCTGTGGTGTGTGATAAGTAGGACAAAGGAAAAGTAAAGAAGAGCCTTCTAGTGATTCGTCGTTGTCTAGAGCAGAAGAAACACAGAATGAACATAGCAAGAGGTTTTCGAATGCATTGTTATGAGACACAAGGTATTTGATACAGTCAAGTTTATTGTACTTTAAGATGCTAACTTAATCACTAAGAGATTCCTTTTAAAGGTCTTTTTGCACTATTCTTCCTTCTTCCTGTGGTCGCTATTATCATCAGTATTGCTGTAGATAAGATAAGCCCAGTGATACCATTCTTCTATATTCTTGAACTTGATAACACCGATATCAACTTTGCCAATATCGTTGCTGAACCGTATCGCCATGAGTTATGGGCCCAGAACTTGAGCTTGGAGGATACTAGACTGAGTCGTTTCTACAGATTTGGTCTATATGGGTATTGTCGTTCTGATAACCCTGGTTTTGAGGAAATGAGATGGAGAAATGTGGTTGGAATTAGCGTCAACGAATTCTATGCTGAGGAAATAGGAACTGTTAATGGGCAGATAGTGAAAAAGGAACACATCAACCTTCCAGGTGGTTTTATCATTCCAGAGACGAATGACTTGTCAGGTATCGGATTCTTTCAGGTTACAATTCTTTTGGTTGCCATTGTTCCTGTTAGTGTGGGTGTGAAAACATCCTCTGACCCTCAGACTCCTGCAGTCCTTTTACCTCTGATTTACTCCTTATCTGTTTCCTCATAATCTTTTTCTTGGTTGCGGCGTCCTTAGTAGATAACAACGGGGTTGTGCACAATCACTTGTTCTACTTCCATCATGGATACATGATCGGCGTCGCGCGTTGTGCAGGGGATCGTTCCCTTTATTATGCTTTAGTATTCTTGATAATATTAGGCCTAATATGTGTTGCGCGGTGTATCGTTGAATTGCTAGGTGAAGAAACTGAGCATTCTGAAAAGATGAATCGGATCGTCCAACATTGTCTCTCGAGTAGCTATAGCCTATGCCCCTAAGTAAATGCAAAATTCATACCTCTGTCACGTATTACGCTAAAGAATTGGGTATCCATACCTTTAAAACCATTTCCTGGAACTCTACTCCTGATCCAGCTAGTCGAGCAGAGGAAATTTCTAGAGTGATATGGACCTTGTTGTTTGAGAGCCTAAAATGTGGTAGGCAATGGGCCTTGATTGCAGATCTCAGTAAGAACTTTTTTAATAATGATGTTAGACTATAAAAGCCAGTGAAAAATTTATACTCGCAATGTTTCCATGAAGTTGGAATTACTCTAGTCCAAAAGCAGCGCTCTAGTATATAATTCCAACTCCAATGGAAAGCTAAGAAACATAACTTCTCTGACGTCTAGAATACTGACAATTATATCACTGATGGAAACTGGCTTTCGAGGAAAAATGAATACAGAACATGTATTATAATCAAGTAGCTTAGATACCGGTCAAGCACAGTCTGCGATAACCACCGCAGGATCTGCATTCAGCTTGATGCTCGGCCATCAAGGCCTGAGCTTTCAATGGGTCATTGACCTCTTGTGGCTCATCCCAAGACAAGTAATCGTTGGTATAGTTAGCCTGATAACCAGGTGGGAGGATATCCAATCTTTTACCGTACCCAGTAACTTTTTTCCAGTCTCTATGAACATTGTACAAGGAATCGGAGAAATAGGCGTAGCATCTTTCAAACTTCTTACAGTTGATGGTTGACTTCATCTGTGGCTTGAAATCACAGTATTCATCCCAAGCTTGCTTAGGGTTTTGCAAGAAGTAATCAGTTGCCCTCTTGATTGCCTTCATGAATTTCTTAACCTTCTCTGGGTTCTCGCTGAGGAACTTGTCATTGGCGATGTACAAGATTGTACAGAAGCAGCAACAACCCAATTCAGCGAGCTTGTCGATTCTAAGCATCTTTGCCTCATCTTTGGATCTTCCTTGTTGAGCAAGGTACTCTTCCAATTCAACTTGCTGGATACATTCAATACCGATACCAGCATCGATCTTCCCTTCAATGATATATTTGGCAACATTCATACCACATCTGACAGCAGTGTAATCATCAGGAGTCATACCATAGTGCTTTGTCAGTTCATCGATTTGGATCTTACCAAACTCGCCAACGTACCCAATTCTCTTACCTCTCAAAGATTGAAAGTCTGGGGTGATCCCTGATCCCTCCAAGTATAAGACACCGGTGAAAGGTTCGTCCAAAAGCGAGCCAACAGATGTGACTGGGTAACCTCTTGCCTTTGCAGCTAAGGTGTGGATCATAGCCTTGAGACCCATATCGACTCTACCAGATCCAATGAGTTCGGTGACTTCAGAAGGGTTGGATGGCTCAAGGATAGCGACCCTAATGTCTTCATCTTCAAAGAATCTTTTGGTCTGGGCCAAATAGATTGGTATATGATAAGCTGTTGGTTCCCAGTTGAGAAGGAATGTGATTAAATCTGAGGACATCTTGATGGTTGTACTACATACATACTATGTCAGTAGTGGGAAGGAGCAGATTTTGCCCCCATTTTATAGTATTTCTGTTATTGGTTGACCTTTACGACTGTATCCCTCTTGAAGCATATGTTCTATGTTCTACCACCTCCTTACGATCACTATATGGGTCTGAACTCTCTGAGAGCATATTCCAGTGTCTTTGATGCGCTTGTGAGGCCCTGTCTATGGTCACCTAAGGTCAAAGAGATATGCAGTTAAAGATACATGGGGCTACAATTCTCCATGACAGGAAGCTGTCGCTTGAGGTTGCTGCATATGGGCATAGATGTTGCTGTAGATCATCTCGGTTATGCATTGTTGCATTGTTCGAAGGTGAGCTCTGCTTCGAATCTGAAATACGAGATGCATCTATACGAATAAAGGGGCGTATAAGAACACCAACATCATTAAAAACTAATATAGTGCTGACTATTATGTATAATAATTGTGAGGGTCCCATGTGACATTTCTTGCAATACAAAAGACCTGCCTAATTTTAAGAAAACACGAAAAATATTACAAAATACTCAAATATTTTTCAAAACCTCCAGGAAAAGGTATTCCATATAAGCTATAACACATAGAGGACTATTTAACTTACCTACAAAACAACAAAATATCCTTAAACATCTAAGAAGACAGCGTGTATCCTAAGCCCATCGGCCCACAAAGTTTTTGTGTCAAAACGCTGTGCGCGCAATTCCCAAAAGGATCAAAAAAGCAGCACGCGTTGTTCTCCGCAGGAACGCCGAGAACCGGAGAAGGTTGGGTCATACACATGGATGAATCAAGGGGAAACTCCAGGGTATAAAGAGGGTCTTTGATCCACTTGCGTAACTCGTTAACCATCATCTCAACTTCAACAACTTCCCATCCCAGATGCTCAAGCGCAACTTCGCCACCTCTGCTAAGAGAATGTCTGCCATTATTACCGAGAACACCCGTCCAGAGCCTGATAAAGTCTTGAAGGACATTGCCAGTTACGTCCATGACTACAAGATCGACTCTAAATTGGCCTTTGACACAGCCAGATTGTGTCTCTTGGATACATTGGGTTGTGGGTTGGCTGCATTGAAGTATGAACAGCCAAAGAAGTTGATTGGTCCTGTCGTTCCAGGTACTGTTGTTCCAAACGGTACTAAAGTGATTGGTACTTCTCACCAAGTGGACCCTGTTCGTGGTGCTTGGTCCATTGGTACCATCATTAGATGGTTGGACTACAACGACTGTTGGTTGGCTGCTGAATGGGGCCATCCTTCCGATAACTTGGGTGGTATCCTCGCAGTGGCTGACCACTTGACCAGAGTCGCCAAGGCTGGTGGTGAAGGTGGTCATATCTTCAAGGTTAGAGATATCTTGGAAGGTATGATCCAGGCCCATGAGATTCAAGGTTGCTTGGCTTTGGAGAACTCTTTCAACAAGGTTGGATTGGATCATGTTCTCCTCGTGAAGATTGCTACTACTGCAGTTGTCTCCAAGATGCTCGGTTTGTCTTATGAACAAACTATTGATGCTCTCTCACAGGCTTTCGTTGATGGCCAGTCTTTGAGAACTTACAGACATGCTCCAAACACCATGTCTAGAAAGTCCTGGGCTGCTGGTGATGCCGTCTCCAGAGCTGTGAACTTGGCTTACCACGTCAAGAATGGTGAGTCTGGTATGCCTTCCGTCTTGACTGCAAAGACTTGGGGTTTCTACGATGTCTTGTTCAAGGGTAAGGAGTTCCAATTCCAAAGACCTTATGGCTCATACGTCATGGAGAACGTTTTGTTCAAGATCTCCTTCCCTGCTGAGTTCCACGCTCAAACCGCTGTTGAGGCCGCCTTGACTTATCACAAGAAGTTGAACGATTTGGGTAAAACTTACAAGGATATCAAGTCTATTCGTATCAGAACCCAAGAGGCTGCCTTAAGAATCATTGACAAGAAGGGTCCTTTGTACAACTACGCTGACAGAGACCACTGTATCCAATACATGGTTGCAATCCCATTGATCCATGGTCGTTTGACTGCTGATGACTACAGTGATGCTGTTGCTTCCAACCCTGACATCGACGCCCTCAGAGACAAGATGTACTGTGTTGAGGACAAGCAATTCACTATCGATTACCATGCTCCAGACAAGAGATACATCGGTAATGCTCTTCAAATTGAATTGAACGATGGTACCGTCCTGGATGAAGTTGTTGTGGAGTTCCCAATTGGACACAGAAAGAGAAGAGATGAGGGTAAGCCAGTCTTGTTGAGCAAGTTCGAGAGACATGTTAAGGAGCACTTCAACGATCAAGCTCAAGCTCAAAAGATCTTGGAAGTCAGTGCATCCCCAGAATTGGACAACTTGGATGTCGATGAATACGTTGACTTGTACGTCCAGTAAGGGTGAAATTTATTATTTATTACTCTAGTTATACATAACAACGAGTCAAATATAGTATACAAATTGATCCTATCTATATTAGAAAGCTGTAATTATGACCAAAATTGGAGGAAAACGGTTTTGCTTTTCCTTCCTCAAAAATATGATTGCATCACCGATAAAGGAACAGAAATTTCAAACTTCAGAAAAGGCAACTTGGCCGAGTGGTTAAGGCGAAAGATTAGAAATCTTTTGGGTTTACCCGCGCAGGTTCGAATCCTGCAGTTGTCGTTATTTTTTTGAAGCGTATCCACCCAGGCGCGCCCGAACCGGCCCCGGTAGAAATCGATTTCTCCATACAGTGCCACCTATAATTTTCTCACCGATCAGCGCCATCATCCCATGAATTTTAGATTTAGACAGTAGCAATTTGGGGATATTATGATCCACTTAATTTTCTTTTATCCACGTGTGCTAACGTAAATACTACTTGGATGTGTACTGTACTTCAGTCGATGTCAGTGCCGATAAAATGGGATCGATTTTAGGCAATCTAATCCAATGAGAGGCAGAGAATGATATGGCAACGCTATTTAGTGAGCAAAAGTTTAAAGTATCAAGAAACGACCACAGCATTCTTATCCGAGGGCAATAATCGGTTAGAACTATCTTCACTCGGAGAATTACGATTAAATATAATAAAGCATACATCTCTACAGCCAGCAAGGTGAGAACGAAGCAGCAAGGCTTAAGCCACAGGGTTGATATTAGATAGCTCAAAGCTCTTGAGTCTTGACCCAGCGAAATTCTACATTTTTATTTTTTTAAAGACCCTCCGATGTTGATATTGAGTTCTTCAGACTCGTTTTTTTTTGCCTTCGATCCATCAGTGATTGATCATTGAACCATTGTTCACAGCGGCCAGCCTGAACTTGAGGGTAATTGCCATTTTAAATTCTTAATAAGAACAAGCGACTAGACGTCTGAGGAAATATAAAAATTAATTATTTAGCTCTCATACATTGCAGCATATGAGATATCTGAAATGATTTAGACCCGCTTCCAACTTTACGCGAAACTGTTTTGTGTTGCCTGGGTAAGGAATACTCACTTATATCTACCGAAAGATCTAGAGAACCCTGGAACCTACAATGCATTTAGGGATGGGATCGAATACGTCGCATTCGATTATTCGACGCCATTCGACTTCACTCGAATGTGAGTTCTGAACCGCCCAATTATTCGACAAACATAATGTTATATATCTCGCTACATGAAACCATTCTAGAATAATTAAAGGCATCAATAAGCTCTGTGGACAAT